>CAODLS010644121.1:0-15363 GCA_948243855.1 Flueggea neowawraea | reverse complement strand
AAGGTGCCAGAATTTAGCATTGATGACTCTAGAGTCATTTGGTTTGGATTGATATTATGTATACCATCTTCGAGTGGCCTAAGCGAGGAGATATGACTAAAGGTCATAACTCCACATATTTTGTACACCCGGGATACATTAAGATGTATCGAGACCTTCGAGAATTCTATTGGTGGCTAGGGACAAGAAAGGACATCAGTGAATTTTCCAGTTGGTGTTTGACTTGTCAGCAGGTTAAGTTTGAGCACTAGTGACCTTTTGGATTGCTGTAGCAGATGCCCCTTCCACAGTGGAAATGGGATCGCATCACGATGAATTTTGTAGTGGGACTACCGAGGACATTTGCTAGGTATGACTCCATTTGGGTGATTATTGATCGTTTGATGAAGTCAGCACATTTTCTCCCTGTCAAGACGACATATGGAGCGCCACGCTTGGCGAATTATATATTGACAGGATTTTATGTCTGCATGATGTGCCAGTCTCTATAGTGTCGGATAGAGGACCTCAGTTCACATCACAATTTTGGCGTAAACTACAGGAGGAGTTGGGTACTCGATTGGATTTCAGTACAGGTTTCCATCTGCAGACTGATTGTCAGTCTGAGCGCACAATTCAGACATTAGAGGATATGTTGAGAGCGTGCGCTGTAGATTTTATTGCGAGTTGTGATTCCTATTTGCCTCTGGTAGAGTTTGCGCACAACAACTCATACCATTCAAGTATTGGGATGGCACCATATAAGACATTGTATGGCAGAAAGTGTAAATCTCGACTATATTGGGCTAAGGCCGGAGAGAGAGAGTCGTTGGGGTCAACCTTATTTTGGAGACTAGTAAGAAAGTCAGGTTGTTCCAGTAGAGGATCTAGACCTCTCACACTCATTAGAAGAGTTACACTAATCCAAAGTGTAAACATCAAGAGTATGCAGTTGGAGACCATGTATTTCTCAAAATATCGCTGATGAAGGGTGTGATGAGGTTTGGAAAGAAGGTCAAGTTGAACCTGAGATACATTGGTCATTTTGATATCATCGGTCGTGTTGAAGCCGTGGCATATGAGTTGGCGCTACCACCTCAGTTTGTCTGTTTAACCAGTGTTATATATCTCACTTATGAGGAAGTATATTTCAGATCTATCACATGTTCTGGCACCACAGTCGGTCGAGGTTAGACCTGATCTGTCGTATGACGAGGTTTCTTTGAGGATCGTTGATCGTCATATCAAGAGACTCTAGAACAAGGGATAGCTTCAACGAAGGTGATTTGAAGGCATCATTTAATCGAGGAGGTCACTTGGGAGGCCGAGGATGAGATGTAGCGCAGGTATCCACAGCTGTTTGATTTTGCAGACTCTTAGGTTGGTACCTTTGTCTTTGTCTATACATTATGTTCTGCCTTTGTTCATGCATACTTAGCCTTTTGGTCTCTGCATCTGTCTTTGAATACTCTGTATCATTTTTGCATCTGAAGCTTGATTGATTTATAATTGTCTTAGATTCATAGATTGGTGTTCTGCGATTTATCAGTTGATTTGAAGATGATGATTTGGTTGGGTGCTTATTTTTTATGTCGGCCATTAAGATTTTGAGTTATCCAATTTAGAGATCTAGGTTCGATCTTAGCATTGATTTGGCTAGTCTGGAAATTCGATGACCAATTTTTTTTGAGGGAGAGTATGTAATACCCCAACGGATTCTAACATAGGTCTCTATAGCTTTTGTTCATCTCTGATCCAATCCTTGGGATTCAGAGATGTTGCTTTGGTGTCGGTGGTGTTAGAGAATTCTTCTTGTGTGAATGAGCTTAGAGTTACTCAAGTAACGTGTGAGTTACTCGAGTGAGAGTGGTGAGTTACTCAAGTAAGTTTTGGTGTTACTAGAGTGGACGGGGTCAGGTTCGTGCTTCACGTGTTCTGGATCGAGAGTTACTCGAGTAAGCCCTGAACTTACTCGATTGAGCGGGGTCAAAATTCCCTTCTGAAGCTAGAGTTATTCAAGTAAACTTTGGACTTACTCGAGTGAGCGAGGTCTAGATTTTCGTTGGGAGCTAGAGTTACTCGAGTAACATTCTGAGTTACTCGAGTAAGTCCTGAATTAACTCAGGCATTTAGCAAAATGTTGTGTTTTTCCTTCTTGGTCTATTTAATACCCCCATTCGACCTTGCTTCATCATTTACTCCTTCCAATAGACACATTTACTCCCAAATTTGTCCACCTTCCTGTTCCTTTGCCTACCATTGATTCCTTGAGGTAAGATGTATCTTTTTCCTTTGTTGTTGCTTCTATTTTATCATTGAATGCATTTCTTTGTTGGGCAGTTTGGGGAGTGACGGCTAGAAATAGGGTTTCAGATTTGGAGTTGTTCTTGGTGTTTCTGATGTGAATTGGTGTTAGGGTTAATGACATCTGGACTTTGGGAGTCTAGAAACACCCGGGTTAAGTTCCAAATCATAAGAATCAAATGTGTTCATAAATGGGTATGAACCAATTCGGGTTGGAGTGATTTCGAGTTGCATTGTTGTATTGGTGTATATAATAATGTTATGGGGGTTATTTAGGAGCAATGTGGGTGATTGGTAGCATTTTTGGTCGGTTGAATCGTGTTTAGAGATTTCTAGGCAGGGAATCACTCGAGCAAGTCATGAACTTACTCGAGTGAACCTAGGGTGGAATTGCTAGAGTAAGATTTTCCTTACTCGAGTAATTCAAGGAGCAGTTACTCGAGTAAGCTCCCATTTTACTCGAGTAAGTTGTGGTTTTAGGGGCCAAGCTTGTAACTTTTCGTATTTGGTGATTTATAATAGTTAAGGATCTTATTTGATGATTTTGACAACTTGGATGACTAGTAGAACACATTGAGGACTAAGTTGGAAATTTTGGAAAGTATGAGGACTAAACTATAATTTTATGTTGGTCAAAATTCCTCATTTTGGGTCGAGAGTGATAGATTATCTTTCGAGTTATTCTTTATGTGACCTCGAGGGTCAGCATCTGCATATCACGCATTCGATACAACCACAGTACCAACATCATTTTCCTAATATCTGTTATGGATGTATCTGTTCCAGCTTCCTGGTCCTGCCAACACAACTAGCCACTGAGTTGGACTTGACCGAATTGTCATCTTTAGACACCAGGCCAGTGAAATGGTAGCTTCAGACACATATGTTGTGTCTTCCTACTTATATAGTTTTTGTTGTGCCGGGATATGACATGAAACTTACTGATAATTTATTTGGCTAATTATTAATCAGACTTATGTGGTTTGTAATAGCCAACATTTTTACTCTGCTTATATATATATATATATATATATATATATATATGTGTGTGTGTGTGTGTGTTCTGAAAATATGAAAATAAATTATGCATGAATGTTTGTTATATTATTCGTAAATAATATATATACTCTGAGATGGGACGCCTACTTATGGGGTACGTAAACCTTGATATATCAATGCTCTATCAAGGCCCTAGTTACCGGGGTAAATGGGTGACCGTGTATCATGCTAGATACATGATATGTTCTCTTTGGTAGCGGAGCCCACAATAATATTTTATTATGTCTGCTTTAGTCCTATACTCCGACTCTGTTATATATATATATATAATAATTATATATGTACACTTTGATTCTGTCTGAATGCATGCTGTCTGCTCTGGCTGTGAACGTTTTGGTAAAACATTTTTTGAAAGCTATTATGTATGCAGTGTGTATACATATTATATGAATATATACGTGTGCGGTATCTTTTGAATGGATTTCAAAACTATCTTTGTGAGGCATGCATGCTGCAATCTGGAGTGTGTTTCCTCACTGGGTCCTGACTGCCATTTTTTTTGTCTGTCTTCTTTGCCTGTCTTACAAATATATTTTGACGCTCAACATCTGTTCGACATCTTGTCACCAGTGAGGCATTCCTTGCTATTCAGTGAGTGCCCTCTTTCGGGTTCTACATTTGTATTTTTATCATATTATAATGGTTTTATATTTATTTTGATAGTATTATATCTATACTATTTTCTTATATATCATATTTTATTCAATAAATATTTTGATAAATGATTGTTTGGGTAGAATATTTGTATCTTCGAGGCTTGTGCAAGATGAGTTGGGCTTCCATAGACAGTTCACCTTGTGCATCGGTCACCAACCCCGACTCAGGTCGTGAAAAATCCTCACAATAACCTCATCATAAGACTAATTAGGTCGAACCTCAACAAACTGTGGTGCCAAAACATGGAATGGATCAGAGACATACTTCCTCATAAGCGAAATATGAAACTCTAGATGAACAAAGGAAAACTGAGGCGGTAACGCCAACTTATAATCAACGGCCCCAACTCGGCCAATAATCTCAAAAGGACCAATGAATCTCGGGCTTAACTTGCCCTTCTTCCCAAACCTCATAACACCTTTCATAGGTGATACTTTCAAGAATACATGGTCTCCTACCTCAAACTCCAAATATTTACGCTTTGGGTCAGCGTAACTCTTTTGATGACTGTGAGCAATCCGTATCCATTGTTCGATAAACCTGACCTTCTCAGTGGTCTCCAAAATAAGATCCGGCTCCAATGGCTACCTCTCACCGGCCTCGACTCAACACAAATGAGATCTACACTTCCTACCATATAAAGCCTCGTAAAGCTCCATCTCGATGCTCTAGTGGTATGAGTTGTTATAATAAAAATGTAATATCTCTTATTTTTTATATTTTTTATTGATAATTCTTCCATGGATTTATTTTGAAAAGTTTTTCGATGATTATTTTGATAATTTTTGGTAATTTTCCTATTAATTTGGAAAATAATAAAAATATTTTTATTATTGTTAAAAATTATATTTTTTTATTTTAAATATTAATTGGGTGATTGATAAATTTTTTAAGTGATTAAATTTGATTAATTAGGTGGAAATTGGTTAAAAATCAAAAATAAAATCAGATTATAATGAGGGATGAAAGACTGGTCATTTGATCCTTTCAGCAAGCTACGCGTCGTTTACAATTGGGTTGGCTGCCGTTCAACTCACGCGTGTGTCGTCCAAAGTTTGGCTATCGTGAATGCTGCGAAAACGGCGAGTCGTGCCTTCGATTTGGAGCTGTCGCCTGATGCTCCGCATGTCGTCTAGGTCACTGGCACCATCTTTTTTCCCAAAACGTTGTCGTTTCTTCTTGGCCTCAAAACTCCACCGCCCAGCACCGCCATTTCTGCCACCTTTTTCTGGTATTTAGCATGCTTCCAACGCCCATTTCTCTTCTCTCTCCAGTCATTTTATTCACTCACTCTCTCTCTCTCATCTGAAATCTCCAACTTCAGTTCACTCTCTCTCCAAATCTCCGTGGTTTTCTTTCTCTTCAAAGTGAGGTAAGAGCACTTCATCTCTCTCTTCATTTTCTGTCATAGTGTAGCTTCTGTCATTGTTTTTTTTTTGTTCATAACTGTGGGCTCTGTTGAGAATGGGTTCTATATGTTTTTCTTTGGTGTTTTGGTTAGACTTTGGATGAACTATGGCGAGGCAAACATAAATATGAATTATGTTTGTTGGTGTATGCTTTGGGTGAAACAAGTTGGTTAAAAATAGAAGTTTGGGGACTGTTGGAGCGGGCTGGAGAGTTGTGGGATTAGTTGAGGATGAAAACAAGATATTTTTGAGTTGTTGAGGAAGAAGGTTGAGGTTTGGTACGGTGAAAATTGGAGGAAAAAGTGGGTTTTCATGTTAGGGACCATTTGTTGTGATTGTGGAATCAGAGGACCACAAATACATTTTGAGAATTTTTGACAGTTTTGTTTGAGCGATTAGACGTGATATTTAACATGTGGACAATTTGTAATTTTCAGGAAGTTTTTTTATAAATTTTTAATTTTTGAGAATTTAGGATTAAATTTAGAATTTTAGGAAATTTGAGGACTTAATTATAAATTTAAAATACTTGGACGACTAAATTATAAATTCTGAAAAGTTTGGGACCAATTTATAATTTTTTAAGTTTAGGGACTAAACTGTAATTTTACTTAGATTTCAATTTTTGGGACGAAAGGTATAGATTTTCGACCGAAATAGGTTTTTCGTCGTCGAGCGAGTATTTACATTTATATTTACATATCATACATTTGATACCGCTACATTACCAATTGTTTTGATATTAAATACGTCTGTATATGTTTCAGCTACTTGTTCCTGCCGACACGATTAGCCACCCACTAGTGGTGTTTGACTGGATCCATATCTTCGAATACTTGGTGAGTGAAATGACAACTTCAGACACATAGGATGTGTCTTCTGAAATTATATGTGTTTGCTATGTCCGGCTTTATTATGGAATTTGGAATAATTATTTGTTTGACTAATTAATAATCTGGATTATGTGATTATTAATTTATTTATTTTTTATTTTGGTATTTAATATTGGTATTAAATATTTATGATTAATATTTAATATTCAAAATTTTAATATTTATATATGGTATACAAATATTTTTCTAAAAAAAAATTATGTTTCTGATATCGAATATTTATATAAGGTATATAAATATGTTTGGTAAAATAATTTTTGCTTGCTTGTGCATTTGCTAGCTACATACATACATACATACATACATACATACATATACATACATACATACATACATATACATACATATATATATATATATATATATATATATATATATATATATGTATACCATCGATGTTCCATTCGTACAAAGTAGCTGATTTGTATTTGGATTGGACTATTTTTTGTGGTCCTAAGTCCATATCATTTTGGTGAGGAATTATGGCTTGTGAAGATGACGATTGGTGTGTCCAGTGACGTCGGACAATTTATTGCTCGGAGTTTATCTGTTTTGTGAAATGGTTCGGGTTATCAGAGAGAACACCTATGCTTGGCGTATTTTGAGCAACAGGGTTACTGGAAGAAACTGAAGTTTGTGGTTAAGGTCTATGCCTAGGTGCAGGAGTATCTTCGATTAAAGGACGGTTTGAAGTAGAAGATGAAGGGTCAAGATGACTAAGTTGATTTTGGATAGCCCGAAGAAATTCATTTTTGTTACATCTAAGTTCTTCTTGGCTGTCTTTTGATATTTGGAACGGTTTGAAAACAGGGATTTTTTTGGTTTCTAACAGCTTGGAAGTAGAGTTAGAGGAAGATGAAGAAACTGTAATAGTTTGAGATTGCATTTGTTGTTCCATACAAGAAAGTTGTAATCCTAATATATTAAGATGTGCATTTGTAAAATTGTTTTGTGAAATAATATTTTTTATATTGGAAGAATCATTTTCTTTAGGAATTTTGTAAGGTTGAAGATCTAAAGGTTTATCTCCAATTTGAATTGTTAAATTACGCAAAGGTGGATGGTCAGCTTGAATAGTTGAGCCATCATTTAATTCCCAAACTTTCTTTTTATTTCTTGTTGTAATAGGATTAATAGTTTTTGAAAATGGATATGTAATGTTGTTCTATACTGCATAAAATGATTCAAACCAATCGAAGAAAAGGATTTGAACCTTATGCTCAGAAACAAAATCATAAAATTCTTTTTGAATATTTTGTCTATTATTTAAGAAATTTTTGAAAAACCATAATCTTTTTTGTTCATTATGAGAAGCATAAAAATCTTTTTTGAAAAATTCTTTATCGAGTTTAAAATCTTCTTCTAAAACATTTAACTCATTTGCAATATTTTCAGTAACTGCTAAAAAAGTAGGAGATGTTAGAGGAGAATTGGACTCGACATGTTCTTGATTTTGGAGTGCAGTCGTATAGATAGGTTGTGAGACTCTAGAAGTATAATCTACCATTTGAAAACTTGTAGTAGAAATATCAGAGGTTGAAGATTTTGGATTTGTATAAGGAAAGTTTATGACAGTAGGAATTTTTGAAAGTCTTCCTATATCAATTGTTGAGGATGAGGATGCATCATCATCAATGATGTTTGAAATAATGAGTTTTTTTGACTTGGATACAACTAATCCATTTCTTTTGACTATTGAATGAAATGCTCTAAGATGTTTGAAATGTTGATCTATTGTATTAGAAAATACAAGCACATCATCAATATAGATAATACAAAAATGAGAGTATGGATTGAAAATATTATTTATAATTCTTTGGAATTCAGAAAGAGCATTTTTTAATCTGAAAGGCATAACATTCCATTCAAACTGACCAAATGGTACGGTGAATGCAGTCTTATATCTATCTTTTGAATCAATCTGAATTTTCCAAAATTCTGATTTCATATCAAATTTTGAAAAGATAAAAGCATAATGAAGTTTTTGTAATAAGTCTTTTTTTGTTTGAAATGGGGTATCGAATCCATTTGAGAGCTGTGTTTAAAGGTTTGTAATTAATAACTAGTCGGGTGTGCCACACTCAATTTCTGCATTTTTGTTGCGTAGAAAGCAACACAAGACCACAGGGACCTAGATTTGGAAATGAGGCCTTTGGATTCGAGATCTTGTAATTCTTTTCTACAATGTTGTTCGATGTCAGCATTCATTTGAATATGTTTCGCCCTTGTAGGAATATCTCTTTCATTAAAACCATTTTCATATGGAAGATCAACAATATGTTGTTTTTGTGCCCAAAAAGTATTTGGAAGATCAACACAAATTTCTTTTTCTAAATGGTTTTGAAATTCAGAAATTTTTGTTGCATAGGTTTTGATAGAAGTTGTTTGGAAAATTTTTGGTGCGAAATTTCTTGTTTCAAATTCTGTAGATGATCAGTTTTCCCTTTAATCAATACATTTATTTGGTTTTGATAAATGGAGTTTGCTTGGAGTATATTTAGTTCTCTAGTCCTAGGTTGTTCTAGGAATGGGAAAAGAAGTTTGTAAGAATTGTGTTTGAAAGAAATACCGATGTGAGTAACTTTGTAAGGAGTAGTTAAATTTATAAAAGGAGTTCCCAAAATAACCATATGATTAATATATGTAGTAATTAAAAAGGAAGTTTTGATTACCTAATCATTGTTGAGAATATCTGCATCACATTTGTTTTTAATGTGAAGTTTTGAATTGTTTGCAGCTAATAAACTTTCAAGAGTTGGAGTTTGAAAACGTTTTGGGACAATTCTTCCTTGATACAATTTAAATTTGCACCTATATCAAAGAGATTGATTGCATTAATTTGAAAATCATTTGCAAAAAAGTAGTTTAATTTGAACAACATATTTTCTTGAAGTAATTTCTTTTAAGAGACATAAAAAAATATCAGATACTGGCTGAAAGTTTGAATTGGTTTGGAGGTTATGATCAGATTCAGAAGAATTGTCTTCTTCGCTGTTGTCAATAGAATTAGAAAGAAGTAATTGGATGCTCGTATTGTGCTGTTCTTGTTTTTTTTAGTTGTTTAAGCTCTGTTTTGACTATGTTGATTTCTTTCTGGAGTTCTTAAATATAAGGGGTTATGGCCTTATTCTTTTTGTGTTTTTTGAGAATGTTGGTAAGGTTGTAAGAACTTGGTTTTGGAGATGAAAGAACAGATGATTTTGTACTGGGTTGAGCTTCTTCTTGTAGGGTTTGACAAAATTTTTCAAGGTATTCTTTTTGTTTGACTGGATCTTCAATTTGTTGGATAACATCTAAATTAAACTTGTGGTTTTTGGAGAGGACATTGAGTTGGTTGGAAGGAGTTTCAGAATTAGAAGAAGAAGTTGTTGGAGCTGCTAACTCATCTATTTGAAGGCTTTCTTCAGAATCTGTGGATACAAAAGAGTTGGCATCAGAAGAATCAATAAAAAGGGCTTGGATTTTCTGAATGGTATCCTCTTCTAAATGAAGCTCTTTGATTTGTTTGTTTAGGCGGAAATAATTTTGTGTGTGTCCCTTTTTCCCACATTTGTAATAGGTAATATCGCGAAGAGATTTTGTGGTTTTTGTTTCGTTTTTGGGTTTAGGTTTTGGATTACTAGAATATCTGTGTTTGGGTTTTTTTAGTATTTATCTTTACTAAAAAAAGCTTTGAAGTTGTTGTGTGAAGTTAAAGTTTTTTGGGTCTTGGTTTTCTTTGAAAGAGGTTTGGTGCAATCTTTATAATAATCTTTGGACATATAAACATGCTACAGAATTCCCCTAATTGAGTGTCTGTTTTGGACATTTCTTTTTGCAATTTCCTATGAAATTGGAGATCTTGACAAGCTTTGAGGCCTTCCTGTTGAGTAAAACTAATTAGTTGGCCATAAGTAAAATTTGAATAAGGAATTTGGTTACCATATTGTTTTCTGATACGAGTTTTAACCTTTTCACCAATAATGGAGGGAAGACTTGCAATGAATTTTTTTTTCCAAAAAGGTTGGTTAGAATCTTCATGCAACATTATTCTGGTTAGAAATTGGGTTTTGTACAATTGAAAATCACTAAGTTTTTTGCATTTATGGTTTGAAAAAAGTTTAGTATTTTTGTCTTTGATATGGGAAGGATCACCAAGAAAATATAAAAGATACTATAAGAATAAGGGTTGAGACAACATCTGGAATTGGTTCTCTTAAATAATCTAAGATAGGAATGTGATCTTCATCAAATTGAATGGCATCGAGAATGTTTGATTGTTCTTCAGGACTGAGGTGAAAATCCCACCATCCTTTTAATTGACCTGAAAAATCGGCAATGAGGAATTCGAAAATGGCTCTATCAAAAGTTCCTGTTTGGGTTTTGTAAGCATTGGCAGCCATTGTCATTTGCTGAAGGAGGTTTAGGAATTGATGTTCAGACATGCTATCTATATTCCATTCGTATAGAGTCTCTGACTTGTATTTGGATTGGACGAGTTTAGGAGGATCAAGATCCATGTCATTGTGTCTAGTAATCATAGCTCTGGAAGAGGATGGTTGGCCTGCCCAACGAAGTCTAGCAATTTCTTGTTCAGATTCAGTTTGAAGAATTGGATTTTTTGGAATGTCTGAAAGAACGTTGATTCTAGATTGGTTAGGGCTATCTGGAATTAAAGGATTATTTGAGGCAGAAGTTTTAGGGTCAGTAGAAGAGCGACGTTTGTTTAATAGAGCAGGAGTATCTTCGATCAAAGGATATTTAGAGGATGAAAGTTCAAGACTAGTAATATGATTACGGATAGTCTGTAAAAATTCCTCTTTTTCATTTCGAAATTCCTTTTGACTGGCTTTTGAAATTTGGAACGGTTTGAAAATAGAAAGTTTTTTGGTTTCTAAAAGTTTAGAAGTAGTATTTGAAGAAGATGAAGAATGGTTTTGGAGATTGATTGTAACTTTTGTGAGATGTCTGATTCTCGAGGTTATGGCGTCTGATCCTCTTTTCAATGGGTTCCTTTGGAACGACGTTTGCATTGCATCATTATTGCATTTTGGTACCGCCACAGTATCGTATCCATATCATGTCATTGCTATTGATTTGAAAACTATTTTAGCTGTGTATTCTGATCTGCAAGGTTAGCCAGCCGCCAGTTGTACGTGTTTGGGCAATTCAGTTTGGATATCCATATGAGTAAAATGACAGCTTCAGACATATAGGTTGTGTCTTCTAAACTATATTGTTTTTTATGTGTTCAGAACCTATTTCTGAAATTGGACTAATATAAGGATTGATTAATTTAATAATCAGCTTACTGTTTTTGAATTGATATATACGCATTATATATCCCTCAGTGTTTTTGATATACACTACTCCTTGATTAATTATTTTGACTTAAAGATAATGGAAAGTCTACTCTGAGATTTATTATTTTTTTTGCAATAAATGTTTTTGGTTGGATTTTTGATGGTTTCCGAAATAAATATTATACTTTAATATTTATTATGGTTTGACAATAAATCATCTGTTTTGGATTTTAAGATATTTCTTAAACATGTAATTATTTTTGGATTAAATGTTTTTTTGAAAAAAAAAATACCACGTTTAGTATTTTGCTATGTTTTGCTAATAAACATTTCGGTTGAATGTTTGATTTATTGAATAAACAAGATGTATGTTCGGCATGTTACCTATTTAGATATTTTTAAATAAATATTTTTATATGTTTTTGATAAACTATTTAGATACGGGGACGCCTTTGTTACAGGGATAAACGTAATATTTGGTATACTAACGCTATGATAAGCCCAACTATCAGGGTTGCTGGTAGCCACGTGTTCTGATCTAACACATGATTTGATAACGAGTGTGACAGAATCCAGAATCATCACTGTTATTGTTATCAGTCCCCTATCACTGGTATTATGTTACTGTTACCAATATTATTGCAACTGTTTTTGAAATGGTTTTCAATAACTATTATCTAAATAGCGCATGTGTATTTATACATGAATTTTTGGATCCACCTTCCTGAATCATTTCAAAAAATTCTCTCTGATTGTATTTTCAAAAAATATTATGACTGGGAATCAGTTTTGGGAAAACAGATATGAATTTTGGTAAACATTTTTTAAAGGGAAATATCTTGGCTATTTTATATTCTGAGAAATGATAAATATTTTATTTGAAATAAATATTTAACAAATCTGCATGAATATTTGTTGTCTAATTTGGATGCGAAACATTTCGAAAACTATGGATTCGTTAATAGCATGTATACGTGTGTACTCTTATACCTGCATGTGACGATTTTGAACCGTTTTCAAAACAGTCTTTGTGAGGCACATACTAGGCGATCTAGAGTTTCGTTTCCTCACTAGGGTTCTTACCCCTTTCTTTTATGTCTATGCTCCTGTACTCGTTATTGCAGGTTATTTTTGTTGATTGCGACTTATCAGCATTCAACGCCTGGTGAGGCATTCTGCAGTTGCAGTCAATGCTCTTTTGCTCGGGCCCAGTTATTTATTTTGTTAGTAGTTCCAAACCGGTTAGATTATGGGTGTATGTTTTGGAAACTTATTTGGTATTTAATCAAGATTTATTATTTATCAGATATATTGTTATTATTGTTTAAACTTATGTTTCAAACAATATTTAGATTTCTACTTACTACTTATCAAATATGATTTTGGTATCGTTTTCAATAATATGGTTTGGTTATGTTTTTTAGGCTTGTACGAGATGGACCAGACTTTCACAGACGGTCCGCTTCATACCCCGATCCTGGGCCCGCTATGGGTCGTGACAAAACTACTTGTAACCAAAAGATATATCACCTGTGTCAAAATGATACATTCATCTTGAGACAAGAAAAATTGGCAGAGTGATGAGTTATAAGAATTAACACTTCTAGGGAATAGATTTCTTAACTGGGATAAATTGGAAATGATTTCACTTTACTTAAGTCACTCAAGATGACTTTATCCGAGTGGGAGAATTCTTGAGGAGGATGAGGAAGAAAGTTGGGTTATGTAACTCAGTAAATTACAACCTTAAGTTAAAAATCTCAAGAGGGGGTAATGTAAATTACAACCTTGAGATAAACTTAAGATAGGGTAATGTAAATTACAACCTTGAGCATACACTCTCAAGAGATTGATCCGAGCGATGATTATCTCTTTCTCTAAAAGTGATGCATTTAAGTTAAGAAGAAAGTTGGGTTATGTAACTCAGTAAATTATAACCTTAAGTTTAAAATCTCAAGAGAGGGTAATGTAAATTGCAACTTTGAGATAAACTTAAGAGAGGGTAATGTAAATTACAACCTTGAGTATACACTCTCAAGAGATCGATCAGAGCGATGGTTATCTCTTTCTCTGAAAGTGATGCATCAGAAAGTCTTGGAATGATTCAACTTTTATCTCATCTACCTCAAGTGTGTGCGGATGTTCCTGATCCTAACTTTAGTAGGAGCAAGATTTCTATTTTCCAGTGGGAGTAGAGAACTTGATCATAGTGGGAGTTCCTATTTGTAGCTTGAATCCAGTAGGAGCATTTTTTTGAAAAAGCATAAGTCTAAAAGGGATAAAGTCTCACGACGATATTTTTTCAATAAATGAATCGAACGTGATCCTTTTAGTAATCCACAAGTCAATGGCGAACCTGCAAGTATGTTAGAGGTTCACTTATCCCAGTAAAATTAATATGGATTAAAGTAATGGTAGTGTAAATGACATTTGAGATATTAAATTATGGTTGAGTACTGATTAATCTACCTAAAAGGCGATCTCATTGGAGATAAGTGGATACATGAGCGATAGATCGAGAAAGGCATCGATAATCACGTAAAGAGGATTTAGTCAACGAGATTGGAAAGTCCCACTTGTTGAGAGATTTATCTCTACCAAATAGACTTTACCATTTGGGCTAGTTTATATATCGACCTACATCAATGGATGTAAAGACTCATTTTCTCAATTGAGAATTGGAGAAGAGACTTATAGGTTTAACCTAATGGTTTCATCATTTAAGGTATGACCTTAGACAATCTTCGAGAGAATGGTATACTCATGTATGTTGTGATAATACCAAGGTGAATTTTGTCTTTCTAATATTGTCTGAACATCACACTTGTAGCTATAATTGGTCTAGCATACTTGAATAACACCAAAGATTGGTCGAGATTCGACTTTGAGATATATGTTAAAATGGGTTGATCTTGGGGTCAAACTCCAAGAGATCGTTCAAGTAAATTGTTGTACCTCTTCAAGTGAGATAGATTAACAAAGTACTTGAACTCTTCAAAATGCAAAAATGCATAACTTATCGAATGCCCTGTGACTAAGAGCAAGTCTCTTAGCAAATGCATGCATCCATAAACCTATGAGAAAGGAAGAATGTGTAAGGAATGTTCTTCATACGAATGTCATGTGAATGTCTTTTGTAGTCTAATAAAGAGTACATGTGTTGATTATAAGACCATGTCTTGCAGTAATATCTAGGAATGTACAATGCCTAGAGTTTGCTATGCAGTCAAGTTAGCTAGCAAATATTGATTCAACACGTAAGAAGGTTGTTAGAAAGCAATGAATGAGATACTTGGATGTTTTAGATATATTGCAAGACACTGTGTTATCATAAGGACTTACAATAAAATGAGACACAGTTGTTATTCCATAGCCCATATTTGATTATGTGTTTTGGCTTGGTTGAAAAGCCACCTCATGTAATAGTGAGGAGCACATATAAGTGTGGAAAAAGAAATTGAGACCATAGCTTCATTAGTTGTAGTGCAATAGGAAGGTTGGCTATAAAGTGAAGTGATCCACTTAGCACTAACCACCTAAAGAATCCACGACAGTCCTTAGTGGCAGTCGACTCCATTTGCTTAAGGATCGAGAAGATCTATTATAAGTTTAAGCAAATAGAGATCAAGTATCATTTTGTGAGACATTTGGTTGCACAAGAACAAGTGAATTTGAGTACAAGTTTCACAAGGAGAAGTGAACTTGGAAATGTAATTCCATGCAAGACGTGATCATAAGATTTGTTAATAAAAGCATATAAGGAATAAGTTCCTTAAGACC
>CAODLS010644050.1:0-10514 GCA_948243855.1 Flueggea neowawraea | reverse complement strand
AAGCTTGTAAGAGTTCTCACTTAGCTAGAAAGTGAAGTTGTAATCTTTGTGAAGATTGATAGTGGAAATCCTAAGTGGTGATACTTAGGTAGTGGATGTAGGCATCGAGTTGGCCGAACCACTATAAGTTCTTGGTGTTCTTTCAGTTACCGCAATTACTTTCGAAGAAAATTCAAAACTTCTAATATCACATTATTCAACCCCCCATTCTAGTGTGATTATCGACTCAACACTACATACCTGTTGAGCGTTAGGCAGAGCGAGAAGGAGACTCTGTGAAAATACATGGATAGATTCAAGAATTCCACTCTCGAAGTCCATGATCTACAACCTAGAGTAGCGGTGGTTGCAATGTTGCAAGGGACATGATCGATGAAACTATAGGAGTCGTTGTCTCTTGACCAGCTGAAAACTTTGGCCGACCTCTTCGTGCGAGCCAAAAAATATATCCTACAGGCTGAGGTCATGAAGATTGTGGGAACTAAGAAAGACAAAGAGAAGAAAAGGAAGGAGAAAGAGGCTCAAGAGGAACCAAACAGAAAGAAAGAAAAGTTGGGAGACTCGAGAGCACACTTCAGTCTCCACTTCGAGAAGTACACACTATTGAATGAGTTGAGGTCAGCGATCTTAGCGACAATAAACGGGTCTGGACTCATCTCCTTTCCCCCAAGAACTGAAGGGCCTTTAGGGAAAAATGTGGATGCCTATTGCTGGTACCAAGATGCTAGTGGACACTCTACGAACAAGTGTTGAGAACTAAAGAATAAAATTGAAACTTGGTCCAAGGTGGGCACTTGGACCAATTTGTTGATGATGAAGCATCGAGAGAGGAACTGAGCAATAAAACAAGGCATCGAAGAAGGAATGATGATCAAACAAATGATCAACATGTGGCCAATTAGGCATGCTTCCACTAGAAATGTCACGTTTTGTCCTTTAAGTATACTTTAGATGGTGGTAAAAAGTTGAACACTTTGAGTTTTTGTTGACTTTTTCTTATTTAATTTTCTATTTAACAAATAATATTTTTATTTCTCATGCGTAAATAACTACTCTTGTGAATGAAGAATAGGTCAAGGCAAATCGAGTGCTTGGCCACACGAAATAGAAAAGGCTTGCAAAAAATAAGGCCTCTACAACCAAAAGTGCTAAAAATATTGAGTGAGTCCGAGCATTGGCTCCTCACCATCAACACACAAGAACCATCTTGAAACCATTAGAATGCAACGTGAGTAAAAAAGCTTGCGAGTAATCAGGCTCTCACGTGGCAAACAACTAAACCGTGAGTAGAAAATCTTGCGAGTAATTGGGCTCTTATGTGACAAAAACGTAAAATGATTAGAAAAGTTTGCGAGAAATTAGGCTCTCACGTAAAAAATATGTGAGTAGAAAAGCTTGCAAAAAACTAAGCTCTCACCAAGAAATGAAAAGATAGACTGCGATGTGGCAATAGAGCACAAATTTTGTGAGAAATTTAGCGCTTATTGTAGAGCACACGCAGTGAAAAATTGAACATCGAACACATGTGACACGTGAAACTCCAAGTGGTGTTGTCATGCATGCGATAGTGTGCTTGCTAAGACGTGTGGCAAGCGAAACCCCAAGTGGTATTGTCATGAACGCAAGTGAAGGTTTATCTGCTAAGATGTGTTGATGGGTGAAACCCCAAGTGGTATTGTCATGACGACACACGAAAATTTGTCTACTTCGTCCTCAACCAACGAATCAACTCTTACTACTACTAAGACTCAACTAAAATCACTTGCCCAAAAAGTCATTTTACCAAGTGATTGGGAAGCAACGATACTTATAAATTGTGTAGGAATGAAAAGAACGTCAACATGGTGAAGATGATGATCTTCACTAAGTGGAGTTGAAATGACGAACTTCCCAAGGAAATCCATTTGACAAGTTGGTAAGCTCTATCAGGATATGTTGAACCTCCCAAGGAGGAGAACTCCACGAAGAGATGACGAACTCCACGAGATGGGGTCGAGATGTTGAACCTCACAAGGAGGTGAGGATGATGAACTTTACGAAGTGGAGTTGAAATGATGAATTTTCTGAAGATATGGCAAACTCAGCGAAGTGGGGTTGAGATGTTGAGCCTCACGGGGGTGAACTTCTTGAAGATATGGCAAAATCTGTGAGGTGAGGTCGAGATGTTGAGCCTCATGAGGAGGTGAATCCACGAGGAGATGGCAAACTCTACAAGGTAGGGTCAAGATGCTGAACCTCACGAGGAGATGGCAAACTCCGTGAGATAGGGTCAATACGTTGAACCTTACGAGAAGGTGAACTCCCTAAGGAGATGGTGAGCTTTACGAGGTGAGTTAGTAAGCTCGACTAAGCCACGAACCACAAGACAAGAGCCACTAACCACGAGTCATGAACCACGCGCCTCGAGCCAGGAGCCACGAACCATAAATTAGGAGGCACAAGTCACAAACCGTGAACCACTATGGTATAACAAGCCACCAAAGTGTGTAGAACGGCCACATAGTGGTGGAGGTTAAGTCCTTCGAGGCGTAGCTCCTGAACACTCACTCGATGGTAGGGGTGAAGTCCTCTAAGAGATAGCTCTTGAACACCCACTTGATAGCGGGGGTGAATTCCTCCAAGATGCAACTCTTGAACACCCACTCGGTAGCGGGGGTGAAGTCCTCCAAAGTTCTCTTGAACACCCACGTAGTGGTAGGGGTGACAAAAACGACAAGTGACCTGGTCTACTACAGCAATGAAAAATAGGCTAGTCAATAACAACGACAAGTAGGCTGGTCTGCAAACAACAACCACAAGTGGTATGGTTCGCAACAACATCGGCAAGTGGTCTGATCCACAATAACAATGACAAGTGGTCTAGTCCATAACAACAACGACAAATGGTTTGATTCTAACAACAACAGTAAGTCCTTTGGAAAATCTCGAACAGTGTGTTGCGACTCGAACATCTCAAATAGCGTGTCTATTCTTGAACACCTCGAACAACATGCCGACGCTCGAACATGTCTATCCGCGTGTCAATTCTCAAACATCTCAGTTGGTGTGTCAAAAGAGGAATGGCCTACAAAAAAAAAGTGTTGTGAAAAATCAAGAATAAAAAAATGGAAGCAAAAACAACGAGAGAGAAAGCAAGCAAAAACAGAAAATACAAAAATGGAGCATGAAAGATAAGTCGTCCATCAAAATTCAAAACGGCGTGTCACTTGGCTGCTCAGGAACGACTGGTTGTTTTAAATGACAAACTATCGATCGTCTATTACGGTCTACGAACGTCATGTCGTCGAGGAAAGAGCCAAACGGCAGCTTGAATGCAATCAGTTGACGATGTGTCGTCTGGCAAGGCGCACAACAGGAAAGCAGCGCGCTCTGCTAGCAAGGAACACCATTTCAAGAACCAGATCCGACGTCTTTTAACTTGAGCAAAACTGACGTCGTCTCCAAGGCAGTAGCGTTCAAGTGGGAAGATCTGGCGTCCGTTTCAACGAACAATCCGGTGCCGTTTAACCAAACACGAGCAGCGCCGCTTCAGCGAACAGTATATGATGGCGTCTCGTCAACTGAAGCAACATTATTTCATCGCAGTCCCCATACGGTGCCGTTGGCTCCAACCAAAATATACCGCTTTGGATTTCTTCTTTCAATCGCCATGATCGCCGCCCAAGCTAGACTCACTGGTGTCCATGACCGGACTAATCACCACCGCCCGAAACAACCCACATGATGTTGCCGATTAAAGAAATAAGTGCTTCAAAATAATAGAACAAAAACGGAAGAAACAAAGAAAACGAGCAAGAAGCAAGCATCACAGAGAACAAAAGAAAGAAAAGAAAAAAGGGAAGAAGGCGAGAAACTAAACCAAGGAAGAGGAGGCACATGAAACAAGCTTCAATGTCCGCGACAAGCAAATTGAGAAAATGCTTGAATAATTCTGGTGCCTTTGTGCGAAAATAGATGGAAATAGAAGAGGAAATATACAAAAAATTGAAGGAATCAATTGTATTTGCACCAATCAATTCTGGTGGCTTGATTCGGGCAAGAATTGCATCTGCACCAATCGAGGAATCAAATTAAGAAGGATACAAATAAGGAAATAAATTATCAAATCAGTGAATATATTGGAAATTCAAAATAGGAAGAAGCAGCCACAGGAATCGTTCCTGGAAGACAATAGTCAACGAGTTGACTCAACAGCAACTCGGGAAACATCAATTTAAGTCCCATATTTCTAAGGAAAAGGCAGCTCACTCCCTGTTTAAATAAATAACCTCAGTAAGGCCCTTGATTTGAATATACACAATGTGCTTGACTCATGTTCGCAAAGAAACACATTATACTCTTATTTTTGGAAAACCCAAAAAAAAAGAGTGGGAGTAATTGATGAGACATGAGAATAAATACTTAACAAAATACATTTAATGTCAAAGGTATAATGGAAATGTTATATTCTTTATTAAGAAGAGACGTTACAGAAATAATATTCACTCATTAATTCACCATCTTATAAATAGAGATGAGGGATAACACTTCGGGATATACTCTATTCTCCACTCTCATTAATACTCTGCCAAATTCTCTACTGACTTGAGCGTCAGAGAATCCCCTGAGGAGTATCCCGACTTCATCGTGTTGTGTGTTTTAGGTCTCGTCGAGTTGTTCGAACTTATTATTTATTATTGTTCTTTTTTCGAGACAACAACAACTTACAAACTCTGATAGTCAAAATTGAATTGAGAATGACATATGAAAATGCTTACTTGCGTGCAAATGTTACTGAGATCAGCACCTAAATTCTCAAGAATGCGAGCTGAAACACTAAGCCCAAGGAGCAAGTGCTCAGATCCAATGCAATTGTGACCTAAAAAAATTAATGGAAGTTTAAGCCAATCTCAGATAGCACACTAGGAAGTTACAGATCTAGAGGCGATAATGTTGATAACGTCGATGCCAGAGTGAGCCAAGAGTGTTACAAAGAGGAGAGAGAAACTGAAGTGAGAAGTGTAAAACAAAGAAAATACAAAAGAGAGAGAAAGGTCTTGTGAGACGGAGTTTGATTAGAGAAATCAGAATATAAATTATTGTACTTGTAAAATGTAAATTAAAATATTTTATAACAGCATATATAATTCATTTTTGTTGCATGTGTGAAATCAAAATGACAAAAAAAGATATGAGGTGTAATTTTCTCAATAAATTTATATAATTAAAATGATTTTTTTTTATAATTATTGATTTGCTTTTGCCTTAAGATTTTTAATTTAAATAAACACTAATAAACTAATCAATAAATTTGAACTCTAGCAGTGTCACATTTCTAACATTAACAAGTTTAAGAATTTGACTTTCAATGTGAATTAGTAGAAAAATAATAGCTTAATTATTCAATAATTGAAAAATTAAAAGCTTTAAACATAATTTAAATTAAATTATTGGTATGTTAAAAACATCAAACATCAAGAATATTCAAGTCGACAGAGACCACTAATTTTAATTAATTGGAACAGCATCTCACTCGGAACCGTGTCAATCGAACCAACAACCAAAGATTCGATCCGGCTGTCCTAAACAACCGAAAAACAAGCCAAGCCAAGCCATACATTCGGGTGGGGCCGTGAGATACAAACGCGCGTGGACGAAGTGATCAACGACGTAGACAGCAACAGATATGGCTGTAGGCGAAACGAGAAGCACCATTGAGTTCCATGCTTACCAGGAAGGGGACAAGGGAGAGACAACCACAGCCGATGCTATTGAAGACTCTGGACCAGCAATCGACGGTCCTGATTTGATATTAATTTATGACCGTTGGATCGATATATATTCGCTTTGATGGGACATGCCATGTGATTTCTTTGTCCCACGTGGACGTCGTTGATTGGCATGGCGGGTTCATGTGGTTGAAGATTGAGAGAGAGAGAGAGAGAGAGAGAGAGAGAGAGAGAGAAGGGTGGGGGGGGGGGGGATTGGCCTGCTTTGACATGTGGGATGTCATGTGGTATATATGGTCAGAGTATTATAATAAATTTTGGATTTAAGTTAATTATACATAAAAATAATTTTTAAATTATAATAAATTGTAAATTTTTTAAATATCTTATTAATATATATATATATATAAATATAAAAGGTACAATAATAATTTTTAAAAAATATTATATTTATTTATAAAAGATTTTTGTACTTATTTATGTAGAGTTGAAAATATAAAATTCTAGTTTAAAAGATTAAATATTTTATATATTTTTTAATTTTTTTCTATTGAATTCAACAAATTGGTGTTCATGCTATTGAGTTATTATATACATGCAAGTTTAAAGATATAGTAACAACTCTAAAGAGTAAATCAACGTGTTAAACAATTTTACATAAATATTTTTGAATAAAAATTATTATGGAGTTTTTATTGTTATTGTTATTAAAGTGGATACTTTTAGGTGTTAGAAAAAAATTTAGTACCAATACCTCTATTTATTTATAACTCTCAATTAGAATACGATTACTTTGGTCCCAAAACTATTCTTACATCGAGATTTTACTGTATTAATTTTTTAAAGAATTTCAAACTATTTTTGAAGTAAATTAGTAGTTCATATTGTGAGTAATTTTTTATTACTGAAAAATATTCCAAATTATGGTTACATATCTAAAACACTTTTCGTTTCCCATATTCTATGGGATCATAAGCTAAACACTTTTCGTTTCCCATATTTTATAAGATCTTAAGCTAGCTAATATATTCGAGTCAAAGAGTTCATTTAGACCGTTAAGACCGAAACTGAATTCTAATCTTCTAATTGTGCTTCATGTAAGGGACTCATAACCGACATGTTTGCTTTGATTCCAAACATTAGTTTAGAAATGCTGTAAAAAAAAGGATTCCTTAATTTTGTTTTCGATAGTTTTATAATCAGTTTCTCCAATAACAACATTGTTACCAATCTTAGCCGCATGGTTAGATATGGGTGTCGATATTTATATCGATTTGACTCTTATAACTATATCTTTTATTAGGTGTAAGATTCTTGCATGATTTGCATATCAATTGGTGTTAGAGCCTTTATCATATATATCCCATATGAAATTGTATAAAGTGAATGAATGTTATTAAATTGAGTTATTAATATCAAAAAAAATATTAGGGTGGAAATGAGCTGAGCAGAGCCGAGAGCGGCTCAGAGCTCGGCTGGATAAAAGCTCATTCACGACTCGGCTCGGTAATAAATGAGTCGAGCTTGAACAAAATTTTAAGCTCGTTTTAATAAATGAGCCGAGTTTGAACACCCAAAAACTCGGTTCGAAAGCTCGTGAACAAACTCGTTTGTAGGCTCGTCTATATATATATATGTGTGTGTGTGTGTGTGTGAAACTAAATTATGAAAAATATGTTTATATTTGGAATAGTATTTAATATTTGGGTCATATCAACAAAAGTTCAAACTTACACTAATTGACAGTGTCTATAAAAAAGTTTAAGCATGCTATGATATAATATTAGATTGAACTTATAAAACAAATTGAAACTTCTAATAGTTCTTGGTTCAATTACATGTTCAACATGATTTTATTTAACTAATCTAAATTTGATTATATTATTTTTAAAGCTGTTTCCAAAGCTAAACTAGCAAATCTCGTCTACAAAATTTATTTGAGTCTTTATTGAGCCGAGTTCGAAAAGCTCGCGAACAAGCACGTGAGCTCGCGAGCCTTGTGATGAGCCGAGCTTGAACAAGATTTTGAGCTCGAGAGAGAGATCGAGTTCAAGCTCGAGCTCGATAGATTTTAGACAAGCCGAGCTTGAACGCTCCAAAGCTCGACTCGGTTCGGCTCAAATCCAGCCCTAATCAATATAATGCCAAGTAAAATAAATGATTCTAGTCAGTAATAGACTTAGAATTAAATTCACTCGGGGTCCAACAATGAACAAAGTATTAGTATAAAATTTGATATTATATATATAATATCCTAAATAACTATAAATATACCTTATTTATGAATTATATTTTAAGAGAGCACGAAATCAGGAGGGGTCACAGGACTCGTCGACCACTTTTGGGTCCGTCCCTGATTCTAGTAAGGGGCGGAGCCATTAAGGGAAAAACAGGTGCCGAAGCACCTGCTATCACTGGAGGAGAGCCATAGGAGCTCCCCTCCAACAGGGCTCCAACCTTTTGCATCCATGAACCTAACACATGTTGGGCTCATGGAAGGAGGAGATGCGGTAGGACAGGGAAGACCTGTCTTGCCCTTTACTTTTTAATTTAAAATACTAGGGCAAAATGATGTCGTTTTTCCTGCGGTTAAAAAAAATAATAAGTTCGGGGTGAAAACGACTTCATTTTAGCCCCACACGTTAAAACAAAGTGGACCAAGTTGATGCCCGACGCCCTTCTCTTCTCCTCTTTTAATAGGTTTCAGTCTCTCTTCTCTAATTCTCTTTTTCACTCCACTCTTCTCCACTCCACACCTCTATCCTCTGTCGACCACTTCTCCTCTCCATCCAAGCCGCGCCATCCTAGTAAGTCAATTTCCTTTTTTTTTTGACAAATTCCAGATTTAATTAGGAATTTAGGGTTGAATGGATTGTTGGATTTAGGAATGAATTTTTGAATTTATTGTCAAATTTATTGTTAAAATTTATGATTGGAGAGATTATTGAATTTATTGTTGAATGGATTGTTGAATTGCTAGGTGAATTAATTTGGATGGACTTAAATTTGTTATTATTTTATTTTTGGATGTAGTCTATGGAGAGATTTTTAACCAAGTGAGTCTTTAAGAACTCTCAGTGTCACCTTAAATTCAGATGCAAATAAAAAAAAATGAAAAATAGTGAGTTGGATATTAATTCATATGACATAGTTAGAGACCTGGAACTACAGAAACCAATTGAAGACTTTGATGTTTGGATTAGGGATCAAATTCGGAAAGAATACGTTTCTAAAGGTCCTTCCTAACCAAAGAAACATTAGTTTCCCAAAAGAAAGTATGAGAAAGAGAATAGAATAAAATACTATAACGAGCTTAATATTGGAAAACCCATAATCCCTTTAGTATGATCAACGTAACTTGTAATGGTTGTAACGTGCTTTGATCATACTATAACGAGCTTAATATTGGCTACAACGTGCATTGCTTAACTTTTTCACATGTTTTGTTAAAATCATCAAAACTGAGAGTCAACACCAATGACTATAGGATTAAACATTTGTGTTGATTTAGTTAGGCTTGATTTGAGAATTTTATTTTCTGTTTGTTGTGTTACGTTTCTTGTTTCTTGCAATTGTTTAGGTGTATGACAAAAATGAAAACAAAGAGATCACAAGCACCTTTACAAACATACATTCTGGAGATTGCAAGGCACGAGAGAGATTTGAGGCAAGAAAGATGCGAAAGAATGGCGAAAGAAGAAGCTAACCAAGTGGCATCACAATGAACCCTTATGGAATATGTGAGGCCAGGTTTCAATGCCAATCAATAAGGAGTTGCTCGACCACCGGCAAATGCCAACAACTTTGAAATCAATCTGGCGTTGTTGTAAATGATTGAATCAAGTGTGCAATTCTATGGCATTGCAAATGAGGACCCCAATGCTCACATTACCAACTTCTTGGAGATTTGTGACACTTTCAGATACAATGGAGTGTCAGATGATGCTATAGGCCTACGTTTGCTCCCATTCACTCTTAAAGACCAAGCCAAGGCATGGTTGAATTCATTGGCTCAGGGTTCAATCAACACATAGGACCAATTGGCACAAGCTTTCTTAGCCAAATATTTCCCTTTGGCTAAAACGACAAGGATTATTAAAGAAATCATTACCTTCCAACAAGCCGATGAAGAGTCTTTATATGAAGCTTGGTAGCGGTTTAAGGAGTTGCAAAGGAGTTTTCCACACCATAACTTGCCAAGGGAGTTGTTGTTGCAAACATTCTACAATTAGGGTAAATCCAACCACTAGAGGCACCATTGATGCCGCGGCGGGTGGTTCATTGATGAGAAAAATGGTAGATGTCGCCTATAATCTTTTAGAGGAGATGGGTACCAACAATTCTTTATAGGCAACAGAAAGGGCTAGAGCACCAATTAAAGAACAAAAAGGAGTGTTAGCCCTAGATCCCGTGATGGATTTGCAAGCGGAGGTGGATAAGTTGTCCAAACAATTAAGTGACATGAAAATGGGTTCTTCAAGCCAAATAGCTTCTATTCAAACTCCTTGTGAATTTTGTGGCCAAGTTGGCCATTTTGCTACAAATTGTTTTGTAGGAGGAGATGCAATCGAGGAGCAAGTGAAATTTGTGGGAGCTCAACAAAGAAGAGTAGGCAATAATCCCTACTCCAACACATACAATCCGGGGTGACGCAACAATCCCAACTTTTCTTGGTCCAATAATGGAGGAAACATCATAGACAACAAGGTCCACCCGATTTTCACCAATCTATCCCACATGAGAGGCCCCCTTCCTTTGAGTTTAAATTGGATAAGTTCATGGATTTAGAAGTGGCAAAGTTGTCTA
>CAODLS010643939.1:0-22954 GCA_948243855.1 Flueggea neowawraea | reverse complement strand
CACATACTCTCCAATGGTGTTTCCTAACTCTCGACAAACCCGCTCCGATACAAAACCCACAAGAACGTCATGAACTTGGACCCAAAAAATAGAATGGTTCAAACTGATCTTCAAAGGATCCTCACCACTTTCAAGTCTTTTCCATAACAGTAACTATTTATCAAAAGTCCACGTAACCCCTTCAATTGCTCTTCATAAATCAACTTCGTGGAAAAATGGAAAAATGAATATGTTGGGTGCAATGTCTTTAATAAACACCCCATTCACAAGTCGCCATAGATTCAATAATGTCTAAATGACAAATAGTGGTTTAAGTGCTTTCTCGGTAAGGAAACTCCCAACCATACATAACTATGGGTTTAAATTCCACTCTGGTTCCCCTTCATCATTTTCCTCCTCCCCAAACTCCAAACCTCCCAACTCCTCCTCATCATTATGGGCTAGGCACCTACATTCCTGGACAATCTCATCTTGTTCTTCCATGAGCAACTCGTGAAGAAGAGAAAAGAGTGAAGAAAGTACCAAAATAAAACCTTAGTTAGACAATAGCGAAATAAGAGATATGGAAAAGTAAACCAAAGAGCTAGGGACAGAAGCTTATTAAAGGCAAAGACTTGTTAAACCAACAAGACTGAAAACTTGCGGTAAGCAAGACCGACTTTGTTACAAAAAAAAATAATTACCTACAAGTAGACCAAACTATTCTGTTCTTTCCCATACGACAAGGTCCTTCTTTCTATGCGAAAAAATCCTTCTTTCTACACGGTGGTTGAATCCCCGTACGGAAACTTACACCTTTTCTTCATTTTTTGTCAATTAAGTCCTTATTTTTTCTTTTTTTTTCTTATTAGTCAATTTTTTACTGTTTTTTCACATCTGTCAAGGATTTTTTTTCATATTTAATTTTTGTTTTTTAATTTTGATTTACTTTTTTATATTATTTTTATCTTAATTTTTATTTAATTTTAAAACAACTTGAAAACAGCTTTTCCAAAAACTTATTTTTTTTCTTTAAGATTTAATTTTTATCTTTTTTGTTCTATTTATTTGTGCTTTTTTTGACCTTTTCATTTAAACTATTTTTTTCACATCTATATTGTTTTTTTACTTTATTTTCATCTTATTTTTTTTCCAATGTTTTAATTTTATGAATTATTTTATTTATTTTTAGTTTTAAATTATTCTATTATTTTTTTAATCAACTTGTTTTTTATTATTTTTAGTTCTTAAAAAAACTTAGCTAATCCTTAAATAAATATTTTAAAATACTTTAAAAATAAACTTAAAATAAACCTTTTAAATAAAATAAGCTTAAAATAAATCTAAAATAAAATTAAAATAAACCTTTTTGAAATCGATAAAATAAACCCAGAATAAACCTAAAATAAACCTAAAAAAAACTTCAAAAAAACCTAAAATAAACTTCAAATAAAATGAACTTAAAATAAACGTAAAATAAAATTCAAATAAGCCTAAAATAAACTTTCAAATAAAAATAAAATAAACTTAAAATAAACTTCAAATAAACCTAAAATAAGCTTCAAATAAATCTTTTTATTTTTTTAAAAAACTTATAAATCTTTTTTAAAAAATACAAACAACTATAACAAACTTTTAATAAAACCATTTAAAAATCTTACAATTTTCTAAAAATTAATAACAACTTTAAATAAGCCTAAGATAAATCTTTTTAAAACCTTAATTAAAAAATAAAATTTTGTCATGATAAATATGAAATTCATCGTATGGTTAAAAAATAACTATCATTTGGGACAATTTTTTTTATTGAATATATATATTTTTGTAATTAACCTGTTTCTTAAAGTGTAAACAACTAAACACAAACATTCTCCTCCAAACAAGGCACTAGTACCATCAAGTTTCACGTGAACTTTTTCGCGTACCCGTTATCCAATGTATCATACAGGAATGCTCAAAACAGATGTGATATTACAATGATGACTCTTAAAATGAGTCATCATTAATGTCTCGAATTATTTAACTTCAGCCTCAATTACTTAATTTGAAGGGGTGATTACTTAATTATAACTCTAAAAATTACTTAATTTTGGATGTCGTTACTTAATTTAGTCATCGATTACTTAATTTTGATAGTAACTATGACTATTACTTAATTATTGCTGAAATTATTTAATTTAAGACTCTGTTGCTTAATTTATTAAAGAAGCTCTCATTAATGACTCTTTTTAAGAGTCTTTATTGTAATAACACAACTCAAATATTTCTTGGCCCATGTCACAATCAATAACATTCCAAACATCCTAGACTGCCTATGCAAAAATTCATTTCTTTCGTTATATATTTAACACTTGCTTTCTCTTCAATTTCTATTCAAATATATAAAAATCAGAAAAAGTCATTTTAAAATATTACAGTCTTCATTTACAAAGACTTTGATTGAAGAACCTAAAAACCCAAAATCAACATCTTCGGATCCATTACTTCACCCTCATTTTCCGAAATGGTATATTCCACTTTTCACCGAGGTCAAATAAAATTAACACTGGTCAAAAATCAAATATTACCCCTTTTCTTTTAACCTTCCATTTCAACCACTAGCATCCATCGTGGACGAATCCCACAACTGAGCTTGCCAGATCGAAACTGACACGTGTCCCCTGCTGCTGCACATTCCCAATAATTGACAGTGGCGTGGCTGTCGGCGCGAACGCGAAACAAAATGTCCCATCGGAGTTGACCGGCATCAGGTAATTCTTCGCTGGCAACGGTAAAGTTTTCCCATCCGGGAAGTGAAACGACACCGCAGGGACCTCCACGCTATTCATTGCAGATAGATTATAACACGTGTCAAACAGTGCTACTCCGTTACTTGACGGCAAATTCTTTGTTCCCTTAACGAAGGCATCCCGTAACGTGTTGTAAGCGTCCGTTTGCAACCGAGTAACGGCGGTCCCCGAGTCGATGATTATCCCTCCGTTACCTGACTCGTCCATTTTGAAAGCCGATTCCGGAATCGAAAGCAGCTCGCCGGAAACACTAACGCCCGTCATTCCAAGGTAATAGAAGGTATCAACTTGCTTGTTGCGGAGTAACGGAGCAGTAACGGCGTTACGAGGGGGAGGTGAGTTGAACTCTAGAGTCGAAGCCGAGTCGGAGTCACGATCCACAAGACAGTAAGAGAAAGACGCGGCATTAATCTGGGAAGGGAAAGAAAGCGAGCCGCCGCCGAGTCCAAGCAAGCCGGCGGCGCCGACGAACAAGCCTTCATTATTGTGTCCACAGCCCATAGCGACGTCATTGACGGAAGCCGAGCCGAATGTAATTGTTTCGCTTACAAAGTCACCAACGGTGTAGGAACCGTCGCCGTAGGAGACTTCATAGAGACACGTGTCATTGCGGCACTCGGACACATCAAGGGCCTTACATTGCTTTGTGTCACAGGTGAGGGGTGAGTACGAGGAGGAAGAGGCTGGTTCGAAGATAGGGTCAGTTTGCTGGTAACAGGCGGCGCAGGGTGCGCATTGCACCCAGTTGACGTCACTTCCGGTATCGAGTACTAGATAAACCGGTTTAGCCGGTTTCCCTATCCCGACACGTGAGAAGTACTCGCCGCTTCCTTGGCTCGTCCCGGACACGATGGGCCCTTGTAGATCCTCAGCTTTGAACTCCAAGTTACTATCCAACGGCTTAAGATCTGATTTGGAAACTCCGCTAACGGCCAGATCTAAACGAGTCGTGAGAGATCTAACTCGGGCTGAGTCACGCTCTAGTCGGGACAAAACCAGTGACTTGTAGTCAGTGTGGGAGGGTTTCTGAATGGAGAGTCTGGAATGCAGCTGCATTGTTAGCCCGTGCGACGTCGTTTCAAGCTGTTGGGAAAAGGGTACGACGGTTTTGGGTTCAGAAGAGAAAACACTTCTGGCCATTTGAAGTGAAGCAGTTACATCAAGAACAGTGGTTTCAGTCTTGGAGGTTTCTTGCAAGATCCGAGAAGAAAAAACAAGGGAAGAGGAAACTAAAAGAGAGAAGAGAATGCAAGAAAAGAAACCCATTTCGGCTGTAAAGAGAGTGAAGTAAGAGGAAGAGTGAGAATGGCGGATGCAAATGTGGGCTTGATATAAAGATAGAGAACCTAAAAAAAAAAAAGAGGTTGTAGTTGTAGAGAAGCTTTGAGTGGGCCAGAAAAAGAAAAGAGAGGAAATTTTTATGTTGCCAAGGCGAATAGTTAGGGGTTTATAAACTTGATTTCATTGCCTTGGCATGTTTCTTTAGATGGGTCTAATGAGAGCGAGAAGAAAGTAATGTAGCAAAAAGCATGTGTGTCAACTTGAGTCTAAGGAGCAAGATTTTGGGGTTTACGACAGAATTTAGTATTCATGGGCTGAAATTAAGCATGATTGTTATGGCCTGTGGTGGTGCTTTGACATCTTTTCTTGATTTCTACTCTATTAGCATCTATCAATGAATAGATGTGTGTGGGCTTAGCTTATCTTTTTGAACATCCTAATAGAAATACTGGGCAATGTATAGCTGGACTTTGGTTAAAGACATGAGTTTGTTGGGCCAATTTCGGAACTTTTGTTGGTCAAAAGTTAGTCTTGAGAGTTATGTACTTGATACTCTCTTTTCTCATCATTTCTAGCAATATTTGCGAGAGCATCGTTGAATTTCGGTTGTGGAAGAGTTTATCATTTTCTTGAGCACTATTTGTCTGTCAATAGCAATGAGGGAGGCAAAAATTCGTCAAAATGGGATCGATTTTAGAATAAAAAGACAGAAATTGTTGGATCAAGAGTGATCAACATTAAGTTCATTTTTATGTTTTGATGATAAGCAAAACGTTTGACTTGAAGAGAAACAAGTTGGAGAGCTCGGAATTGCGAAACAAGCCACTGCAAGTGCTTCACGTATGTTAAAAATGTTCACGTACGTGAGAAATGGTCTGAAGACAAACAGAAGTCACTGGAACCCTCTGAAGCACATTTCACTTACGTAAGGATAAGTTCACGTACGTGTGTTTTAGTTAACGTACGTAAGATATAAGTTCACGTACGCAAATCTTGCTCAAAGTTGATCAACGTACGTGAGATTAATAAAAAATGTATGTGATCTGCAAAGATTCTCAGGTAACGTACATAAGAATAGAGTGGCGTACGTAAGAGTGACACATATAGCTACAACGGGTAGAAACGTACTCCAACGACTATTTTATCTCCACCAATAATCATATCACTTGGAGATGCTATAAATACATCAAGGAATGGCAGAAAAACGTGGATGATCATATGGATTCAAGTCCCAATCATTTTCATCATTTCCCTCACTCCAAAACACCAAATCAAGCTAGAGATCAATATCAAAAGCATCAATTTCATACAACCAAACTCTAGCATATAGCTTTCATTTTTTGCAATTGTTTTGTAAAAACACTTTGAGAGTGAGAGAGATTTGTTGTGAACCTATAGAAAACAACATTTTAATGACCTTAAAGGTTTGAGTCGTACTCAACCTTAGGTAGACTTTAGAGGGGTGAGCCGTAATCAACCTTGTAGGCTTTAGAGGTGTGAGTCGCAATCAACCTTGTTGGCTTTAGAGGGGTGAGCCGTAATCAGCCTTGTTAGCTTTAGAGGTGTGAACCGCAATCAACCTTAGTGTAAGGCTTTGTTGGATTGAGCATGAATCAATAATCGATAGTGAAATCCTAAGTGAGACTTAGGTAGTGGACGTAGGTATGGTTGGCCGAACCACTATAAATTACGGTGTTGTTTTCTCTCTTCACTCTAACTCACTTTCGCTCTACAAACTCAACCAAGGCATCCCCGGAAAAATTCTCTAGCAAGTGGTATCAGAGTGGGTCTCCATTCAAGAAGGCTTAACAACCTTGGAGCAAAGATCCTACATCATTGGAGATGCCAACATTGGTACTATAATTTCAACTCTTTCAACTCCTCTCATTTTTATTGATATGTTTTTGATTTAAAAAGGGGGAGAAAACAAGTTTTAAAAATTATGCATCAATCATTTTTAATTGGGGGGGAGAGAAATGATGTTTTCAAAATATTTTAAATGATGCACAAATTGGTTTTTAAAGGGGGAGTTAAAACCAAAAAGACTTATTTTTATGCATGAATTGTTTTTGCTAGGGGAGTGAAAATTTCAACATGATCACACATTGTTTATAAACCTAACCTCTTGGCAATGATGAAATCCTTGATCAAATTCATTGCCTTTGATGTAGTGCTTTAAATTCTTCAAAGTTTTGTGATCATAAAAAAGGGGGAGATTGTTGGATCAAGGGTGATCAACATTAAGTTCCTTTTTATGTTTTGATGATAAGCAAAACGTTTGACTTGAAGATAAACAAGTTGGAGAGCTCGAAATTCCAAAACAAGCCATTGCAAGTGCTTCACGTAAGTTAGAAATGTTCACGTACGTGAGAAAGGGTCTGAAGATAAGCAGAAGTCGTTGGAACCCTCTAAAGCACATTTCACGTACGTAAGGATAAGTTCACGTACATGTGTTTTAGTTAACGTATGTAAGATATAAGTTCACGTACGTAAAGCTTGCTAAAAGATGATCAATGTAAGTGAGATTAATAAAAACGTATGTGATCTGCAAAGATTATCAAGTAACGTACGTGAGAATAAAATGACGTACGTGAGAGTGACACAGATAGCTGCAACGGGCAGAAACATACTCAAACGGCTATTTTATCTCCACCAACGGTCATATCACTTGGAGAGGCTATAAATACATCAAGGAATGGCAGAAAAATGTGGATGATCATATGGATTCAAGTCCCAATCATTTTCATCATTCCTCTCATTCCAAAACACCAAATTAAGCTAAAGATCAAGATCAAGAGCATCAATTTCATACAACCAAACTCTAACATAGAGCTTTCATTTTTTGCAACTGTTTTGTAAAAACACTTTGAGAGTGAGAGAGGTTTGTTGTGAACCTATAGAAAATAACATTGTAATGGCCTTAGAGGTTTGAGCTGTAATCAACCTTGGGTAGGCTTTAGAGGGGTGAGCCGTAATCAACCTTGTAGGCTTTAGAGGTGTGAGCCGTAATCAACCTTGTTGTCTTTAGAGGGGTGAGCCGTAATCAACCTTGTTGGCTTTAGAGGTGTGAGCCGCAATCAACCTTGGCGTAATGCTTTGTTGGATTGAGCCGGAATCAATCATCGATAGTGAAATCCTAAGTGAGACTTAGGTAGTGGACGTATGCATGGTTGACCGAACCACTATAAATTACGGTGTTGTTTTCTCTCTTCACTCTAACTCGCTTCCGCTCTACAAACTCAAACAAGACATCCCCGGAAAAATTCTTCAACAGAAATGAGATAAAACAGGTGGAGTCGGTAATATACGTTACGAGTTTGCAGACATAGTGGAGTCGATCCCACCTGGTTCCGTCATTGGTCAATAGTGTGACAACTTTGTAAACAATGGCGAAGACAGGTGAGGGCGGCCGCCCGGGGTACTCTATACCCCCTTCGTCCCCACATCCGGCGGGGACATGCTCCACCCCCACCGATGGTTCTGCAACTCGTTGCTATCTTTTTTTTTTTAACCCAGGGTGAAACGACATCGCTTCATCCTGGGTTAAAAAAAGAAAATAAAAGCATCATCGAACGATAGGTCAGTTGCCGGGGCTTGTTTTAAAAATCAAAAACACATCAGGGGAGTCGAGTTTCACAGATCTATTTCTTTCCCCCCTTTCTCTATTCGCCATTGTTCTTCTGCTTCACTCCTACCTTGTCTTCTTCGACATTTCAGAGTTCAGACCAACCGCCGCCGTTATCAACTTCAAATCGTCGCTCACTCTGTGCCTGTCAGTCGGTAAGCTTGTTGTTGCTCCTCTATTCTCTTTTTTCTTACAATTTCGGTTAATTAATTTAGGGTTTGTTTATGTTCGGTCTAACTTGTGAGCCACCCCTGATCTGATTTCGTTCACTCAATCTTCGTTCCGCCGCAGCTGTAAGTTTTCTCTTTTGACCCGTTCTTTATTTTACTTATAATTTCATTTTTTAGTTAGAGTTTGTGAATTAGTTGATTTTGTGCATTAGTTTAGAGAATTAGTTGATTTATATTTGAATTTTGAATTGTTGAATTGTTGTATCATTTTCATAATATGGATAGTCGTAGTAAATAATTATCTTGTGCTACAGATAGTAGTGTAGCTTGATTTGTACATCTTTTGATATTAAGTTGCCTTTAACATAATTTTTTTGTACCCTATATATATTGATATGCTTTTTGTTGCCAAAAAAATAATTCTAGTCAAGCATAATCCACCCCTATGTCCAGACAATCTTGGTTCCGCCATTGTTTGTAAGTTATATCTACCGATATATATATATTTTTTTAAAAAAACCTTTGTAAGCTACGTCGTTTTATTTCATAATGATTTTTCATGTTTTTTCAAATATTCTAAATTTTGAAAACAATAGAAATAAGTTGCATAAAATTATAATGAAAAGAATATAAAGCATATGATTACTCTCTATACCCTTCTAAACAAACCTTCCTCTAAACTATTTGAGTTTTGATTTAGTGACAAGCATGTTATATTGTGCTAAAATTTATGTTTAAGAAACTCAATAATTTAATATTTTAACAATTCGACTTATTCGACAAAAAAATTAACATCTTCAACATTTTTTAAACAGAATCAAGACTTTCATTATTCAAACTGTCGATCGAGAGAAAAAGGTAAAAGAAAGGGTGGAGTACAAACTCAATCTACATGATTTGAAGTAAAATCAGTCCAAAATCACCCTCGTCAGTAGTAATTAAGGTACAAGTAATCTGATTCGTAAATCTCGTTATGGAAACAAAGATGACAAAAGAAAAGTTTACTTCAATAAAAGGCAGTCATAACCATAATCACATAATTACACCAATTAATGCCATTAATCAGAACTATGAGTCACATAAACCCACGGCTTCCCTTTTAGCCAACTCAATGCTTCTCGCGCCAATAAATTCATCTTTTATTCCATTTGTGTTTGATTTTTTTTTTTTTAAAAAGTGTGAATCTTTGTTTTATCTTGCTTTTTTTTTTTTTACGAAAAATGTTTGTTTCATATGATGTGCTATGAAGCTGGTCTGAATCTGATAGCTTGCTTGGATGGAGTGAACGAGGGTTGATTAAAATGAGTAGAATTTGGTTAGGTAATGGAAAACAAAGTTTGATCGGATTTTTTAATTTAATTAGAAGAAATTAAATAATAATGATGTATGTGTGAAAATATTGAAAATAGCCTTACCACAACAAGCCACGTTTTCTACAGGTTATAAAAAAGTAGAATTGTAGTTGAGTTTATTATTGTCATAAAAAAACTAAAACCATGATAACCCTCCAATTCGGTGGGATGTAATTTGGTGGTTAATAGTAGAAGTTTTAAACCATGTAGAAACCTTCTCAAACCATGCCCTCCATTAATGTCCCAAACCAAATGAGATTTGGCATTAAAACCTTACAATACCCTACCACCAGAAAAACTCCATCCAAGCAAGCGATTAGTAGTTAGATTTTTAGTCGGGCCCGTAGTTAGTATCAATATTAGCCCAGTCCATGATAACGAATCGCAAGCTTCCAATGAAACCCTCAAGACTGTGAAACAGAAGTCTTAGACTAAATTGTCGACACAAATCAGCTTCAACTTTCAAGTTTCAACCCTCTGTTCATGCTAGCTCATTTGGAAACCTAATATTTTTTGAATTTAATATATAGTATAAAAGAATTTTTGTAGTTTATAATAGTAAAAATTGATGATGATGTAAGTTTTTGAATTTATATAAGAATAAGTAATATACTAATTTTATTATTCTTTCAAAAGTTATGTAATTAAAAAATAATAATAAATGAGGACAATAAGAGTATTTCATATGATAAAATATCTCAAAAAATATGTTAATAGATATTTGTTAAATAAATATATTGTGTATTTTTTCTACTATATGTTCTTAAAATGTTATATGTTTGTGCTTGTCAATCAACTGATCGATACCTTCTCTTTTCATTTTTACAAAAAAAAAAAAATTCCTTGAAGATTCTCATCCTTGTGTGGTCAATAATATTGAAAAATGACTTCACACAACGACGGCGGAAGGTGATGAAATTGTAGTTTTATGAAAGGCAGGTCAAGTAGTACATCAGGATTTTGACGTAGAACCAATTGACCGAACGCAAGAGTCCAAAGGCAAATTTTGTGCTGATGTGGCTTCGTTTCAAGTCTTTTGTCGTTGCAAGGAAGGATATGTTTTGTCTTGTTTGCTAATACATAACATAAGTGAGCTATCAATTGTTAGAAGGAAAAAAAAACAATCATTTAGTTGTTAATTACACTTCTTCAACTGGAAGTGTTCCAAACAAGCAGATAACATCAGATATCCCAACTTATCACATCAAGCAACATGAATAATTGAGGTATTAGTTGTTTATAGATGAAAATAAGATGAGACGTTGGCTTGTCTACCAGTGTCATATATAAGTTTTTTGTATAGTTTGTACGCGTCACAGAGAAAAGACTCATCCCCATATATAAATTTTTTTGTATAAATCTCAACCATTTTTTTGTAATTGGGGGTATATGAAAGTATTGATAAAACGTAAACATGTAGTATTATGGTATTACAATTAAGAATAGATCAAATATTATTTTTGAAGTGAGAGACAACGCGTAATAACAAGTATCGTTAATTTTTTTTTGATAGATTAAATAGAAATAAAGAGCGACACATTTATTTTTAATGGAACAACACATTTTTGTTAAAATTGAAATATACATAAAATATATTATATTAGAGAGAAAATGTTGAAAAACTTACACTGCAAACATATTGTTGGACTATGAAACAGTCATGTATTTCCATCCTAACAAGACCGTGGTTTGCTTACAAAATCGATATACAAATTTGATATGACATGGGCAATAAAACTCACTTAATATATTTTCATAACCGAAACGTTACAGTTATTATGAGGAACGTTTCGAGTTTTTAATATTCTCTTATCAATCCACTACTATAAATAGACGTTGGTGGTCATTTGCCGAGGTATGCTCTATTCTCTATTACTACTGATACTCTACAGAATTCTCTATTGACTTGAGCGTCGAAGACTCCCTCTAGGAGCATTCCAACCTCACCATTTCTTGTGTTTTCAGGTCACAAGGCGACTTTACGATTCCCGAGTATTTAAGTATTCAACATTATTGTTGTTTATTTTTTGAGGCAACAACAATTGGTGCCATCTGTGGGAATTGAACGAAAAGCCTTGTTCGTTGACGATCGAGAAGAAGTACATTAACATCATTTGCAAAACTCACCATGGTGCAAACATGTTCGAATCATGCTGGTCATCCCAAGGAGGATGCGAGGAGAGTCGGTGCTGGAGCGGGAGCCTCAGGAACTGTCATCCCTACTGTTCCACTCGCAGATTATAAAGCGCTTAGGAAGCAGAATGAGGAGAACCAGAAGGCTTTGGTCGAGATGGTGACATTGCTTCAACAATTCCTTCCTCAGGAACATCTTCCACCAACATTACGTGCTTACGTCCAAAGGGCCCAGAGTGGAGGAGTCCCAGAAAAGTGTGACGGTCCTCAATAAAGTCATTACCAACCTACACAAGTGCCCGAGCGGCTGAATCCTCCACCCCGCCAAGAGCGGTTCGATGTTCCAGTACCTGTTTGTGTTCCTGATGCTCGGGTTGAGGCTAGAAGGGAGAACTACCAGGAGGTGGTGGAAAGCATCTATAGAGGAGAGCATAGGGTTCCTCCGAAAAAGATGGAAGTAGAGCCTCAATATTTGATTAGTGTTCGAGAAGCGACAATCGTGAGGAAAATGATTGAAGAAATCCTCGAGCAGAAGAAGCTGGTTCCTGCGGAGGAGGAGCAGTGAAAAGCAAAAGTTCAGTTCACCAAAGAGGTAATGGGAAAACCTCTTCCCTCAAAGTTCAAAATGCCTTCGCTGCCGACTTTCTCAGGAAAGGAGGATCCGCACGAGCATGTTCAGAACTACGAAGCCATCATGATGCTCTATGGACGAGAGGACGCTATCATGTGCCATGTGTTCCCTATCACGTTGAAAGACCATGCTCGGTCATGGTTCAACGGGCTGAAAGAGGCATCTTTCTCCTGCTTCGATCAGCTAAGGAATGAGTTTATCAACGCCTTCATCATTAACAACAAGCGTAAGAAAGATGCTACGTACCTGCTGAGTATGAAGCAAAGCGAGAAGGAGACCCTTCAACAATACGTAGGCAGATTCAGGAATGCCACTCTTGAAGTCCATGATCCATAACCTGGAGTGGCAGTGGTTGTAATGCTGTAAGGGACACGATCAGTACAACTACAGGAATCGTTGTCTTTTGATCAGCCAATGACCTTGGCAGACCTCTTCATCTGGGCCAACAAGTTTTTCTTGCAAGCTGAGGTCATGAAGATTGTTGGAACGAAGGACGATAAAGAAAAAAGAGGAAAGTGATAGAGGTTCAGGAAGAATCGAGCATGAAGAAAGAAAATTTGGAAGACTTGAGAGCACATGTTACCTGTTTTGAGAAGCACACACTGCTAAACGAGTCGAGGTCAACGATCTTAGCGGCAATAGAGGGGTCTGGACTCATCTCCTTTCCCCACTAGGGAAGAATGTGGACGCTTACTGCCGATACCATAATGAGAGTGGATACTCCACGAATAAATGTCGAGAACTAATGAATAAAAGCGAGAACTTAGTTCAAAGTAGACCCTTGGACCAATTTGTTGACGCATGAGTATTGAGAGGGGAGCCAAACGGTGACACAAGGCAATAAGAAATGAATGACGCTTGAAGAGGTTAATTAGCATAGGGCTAACTATGCACGCCACCAGTTAAAATGTTCAGCTAAGTGTGCTTCTGATGGTGAAAAGAATTTTAATCATTTAAGTTTTGTTATCTTCCTCCTGTGTAACTTGTTACTTTGAATAAACAGCATGTCTTCTTTTTGCATAAATAATTTCTGTTGTGAATGAAGAATAGGTTAAGGCAAACCAAATGCTTGACGACACAAAATAGAAAAGGCTTGCGGGAAATCGAGCCTATGTAACCAAAAGTGAGAAGAACATGGAGTGAATCCGAGCATTTGCTCCTCACCAACAACGCACAAGAACCATCTTGAGACCACTGGGATGCACCGTGAGTAAAAAAGCTTATGAGTAATCAAGCTCTCATGGGGAAAATAACTAAACCGTGAGTAGAAAAGCTTGCGAGTAATTGGGCTTTCACGTGACGAAAACGTAAAGTGAATAGAAAAGCTTGCGAGAAATCGGCCTCTCACATAACAAATATGTGAGTAGAAAAGCTTGCGGGAAACTAAGCTCTCACCAAGCAAGGAAAAGATAGATTGCGATGTGACAATAGAGCATGAAGCTTGCGGGAAACTAATTGCTCATTGTAGAACACACGTAATGAAAAATTGAATATCACACATGAGTGAGAAGTGAAACCCCAAATGGTGTTGTCATGCATGCTACAGTGTACTTGCTTAGATGTGTGGCAAGTGAAACCCCAAGTGGTATTGTCATGAACGCACACGACCGATTATTCACTAAGACGTGTGGCAAGTAAAACCCCACGTGGTATTGTCATTAATACACGCAATAGCTTATTTGTTAAGGTTTGTGGCAATTGAAATCCCAAGTGGTATTGTCATGGGAACACACAATAATTTCTCTACTTTGTCCTCAACAAGTGAGTCAACTCCTACTACCACTAAGTCTCCACCAAAATCACTTGACCAAAAAGTCATTTGGCCATGTGATTGAGAAGTAATGATGCATACAAGTGCAGGAAAGAAAAGCACACGAACTTCCCGAGGAAATGATGAACCTCTAGAGAAAATAATGAACCTCCCAAGGAAATGACGAGCTTCCCGAGGAAGAGGTGAACTTCCAGAGAAAATTTTGTTTCGGCCCGAAATGACAATCCAAGAGGGGGTGAATTGAATTTTTTGCTTTTAAAACTTGTTTAAAAACGTTTTGTAATTATCAAAATATTCAAAATAAGTTAAAGCAAAGTAAGAAAAATTTATCCAATTCACACAAATAATAATGTAAAGAGAGAAGGGGTAGAGAAATCAAATCCGCGATATATAGTGGTTCGACCCTCTTAGCTTACGTCCATTCCTCAAGCTTCCCCTTGAGAATTTGCATCCACTATAACTCTTGCTTCAATGGGTGAAAGATTAAACCACTATAAATTCTTGCTTCAAAGGTGCAAAATTAAACCAATACAACCTCTTACTTCAATGGGTTCAAGAGTAAACCTCTATCAATACAACCCTTGTTTTCTAGATAAATAAGAAAACTATTCCTCTCTCAAATACAATAATTTTCTCAATAAGGATAATGAAATTAATAATTAACACTCTCAAGCAATAATGAATTTGCAAGTGTAAAACTCTCTTGAGAAGTGTATGAATGATTTGCAAGATTGAGCACAAGAAAGCTTGATGTTGCTGTAAGATGTTTGCCAATGGTTAACAACTTGTTCTCTGATATGTATTGAGTGTATTTATAGCTTTCCAAGTCGATATGGCCATTGAAGGATTGAATGTAGCCATTGTGAGATAGAGCATCCCTTCATTTTATCCTCTGACGTAGCATTTAGCTCGAGTTATAGATTTGGATTACTCGAGTTATCCATTTGAAGAAAACAACCCTTAAAGCATGTAACTCGAGTTATATAATGACCTACTCGAGTTAGCCATTTTTTCTGACCTTTGAAACCTCGGCATTTGAACCTTGTATTTTTGTCTTTTTGCCTCCAAAGGTTTACTCGAGTTAGGAATTTGTTTACTCGAGTTAGAGCTTCATTGTCAAATTGCTTGAGTAATGCATGATGTTGCTCGTGTTGAATTTTCATCTCTGATGCTGATGGATGGATAACTCAAGTTAGATATTTGGATAACTTGAGTTATATGAACCATAGACAACTCGAGTTAAATTTCCATGTCTGATGATATAAATTTTTTTGGACACTTTGGTTCTTCTAGACAGCTTATTTACTCGAGTTAGGCTCTTAATTTACTCGAGTTAGGCTAGAACAACCATCCTAAAACACTCAAGTATCAAACTCAATTTTGTTCATCATCAAAACACAAAGGGATCCAAATGTTAACCACCCTTGGTTCAACATGTTGAACCTCTTGATGAGGTGAGCTTCATGAGGAAATGGTGAATCTCCTGAGTAAATGTTGAACCTCCCTAGGAGGAGAAATTCCTGAGGAAATATTGAACCTCCTGAGGAGGTGAACTTCTCGAGGAAATGTTGAACCTCCTAAGGAGGCGAACTTCCTGAGAAAATGTTGAACTTCCTAAGGAGGTGACATCCCGAGGAAATGCTGAACTTCCTGAGAAAATGGTGAAACTTCCGAGGAGATGATGAAACTCCTGAGGAGGTAAACTTTCCGAGAAAATTTTGAACCTCCTGAGGATGTGAACTTCCTAAAGAAATGTTGAACCTCCCGATGAGGTGAAATTCCTGAGGAAATGTTGAACAATAGCATGATGAAGAAGATGATATTCACGAAGTGGAGTTAAAATGACAAACTTTCGAAGAAAATGATGAACCTCCCGAGGAGGCAAAATTCCCGAGGAAAAGTTGAACCTCTTGAGGATGTGAATTTCCCGAGGAAATAGTAGACCTCCTTAGGAGGCAAAATTCTTGAGGAAATGTTGAACTTCCTGAGGAGGTAAACTTCCCGAGGAGATGTTGTTCTCCCGAGTAGGTTAACTCCATGAGGAGATGTTGAACCTCCTGAGGAGATGAACTTCCTGAGGATATGGCGAACTCCGTGAAGTGGGGTCAAAATGTTGAGCATCACGTAGAGGTGAACTTCCTGAGGATACGACGAACTCTGGGTAATGGGGTCGGGATGTTGATCCTCACAGGGAGGTGATCTTTCTGAGGAGATGACTAACTCAGCAAGGTGGGGTCGAGATGTTGAACCTCACGAGGAAGTGAACTTCCTGGGGAGATGAACTTGCTGAGGAGACGAAATTCCTGAAGATATGACATACTCCGCAAGGTAGGGTTGAGATGTTGAGCCTCACGGAGAGGTGAACTTCTTGAGGAGATGGCGAACTCCGAGAGGTGGGGTTGAGATGTTGAGCCTCATGGAGAGGTGAACTTCCTGAAGATATGACGAACTCTGCGAGGTGGGGTTAAGATGTTGAACCTCATGAGGAAGTGAACTTCGCGAGAAAATGAGCAAGCACCCCTAGATTAGAAAAATAATTGTAAAAAAATCTCTAGGGAATATTTCAAGTTCCTTACTCTTATGTCCAAAAATTTCGAAGAAAAAAGTGGGGAGCAATTGATATGATATGGGTAATAAAACCCACTTAATATATTTAAGATCGTAACTAAAACGTTACAGTCATTATGAGAAACATTTCGAGGTGTTAATATTATCTTATCAATCCACTACTATAAATAGACGTTGGAGGTCACTTGCCGAGGTATGCTCTATTCTCTACTCCTACTAATACTCTACAGAATTCTCTACTGACTTGAGCGTCGGAAACTCTCCCAGAAAGCATCTCGACCTCACCGTTTTTTGTGTTTTCAGGTCACAAGGCGACGTTCACTATTCTCAAGTTCTTCAAATTTTCAACATTATTGTTGTTCATTTTTCGATACAACAACACCAATATATAAATTGAGGTCAACACACGGGACGAGCCACACCAACAATGCATGGACGCAAACCAAAATAAACATGCATGCATGCAAAGTAAAAAGAAAAAAACAACAGTGCCATGATTATTTTGGAGGCGTTACATGAATACGAGGATGGTTTGCTTTGATGCAATAAACGGTGCCGCGAAGGAGATACTAGAGAAAGGATAAACTAATAAAGACAGTAAAAAGCAAGGAGCGAAACAGAAAGAAAAAATAGGCAAAGGAAGAAGAAGAGACAAGCCTCACCAAAGGAACCACCGCTGCCGAAGAGCTCAATCGAAAGAAAGAAAGAAAAAAAAAAAATGAAGAAGAGCGGCAGATATGTGGGGAGCACGACAGAAGTTTCTTTTCCAGGAGGGAAAAAGGAATTGTTGACTAATGAGGAAAGAATAAAAAGATGATTATGAGCAGAGCAAATCAAATTGGTTGGCATCAGATTTTGGGTGTGGATGAATTAAGAAGCTAAAGAAATCAAGCAAGTCAAATGAGGACATTATGGAGAGATTTGAATGAGATTGATAATAAATTGAATCAGAAGCAAATGTTGGAAATCAAGCAAGTATGGAAACAAAGTGAGATGTGAATTCAGTGATTAACGTGCCACAAATCAGCAAGGAAATCATGGAGGAGGAAATCAAATAATTCAATTTGGGAGCCAATTAATCAATTGGATTTTTTGGGAATTATTCGATTATTGAGTGAATTGAATTTGGCAGCAAAAATTATTTGTGAATTTGGGAGCAAATGTGCATTTGATTGACGTTTCAATTTTCGGGGCCCAAAATGGAATAAAATCAGAAAGGGAAGAAAATTTGAGAGAGAAATCAATTGAATAATTTGGCAGCCAAATTAGGAAGAATTGGAGAAAGATGTTCCCGAGTTGGTAGCAATGAGTCAACTCAGTGCTGGACGACAAACATCCAATTCAGGACCTAAAAGTCTGGTAAATTGGAAAGGTGTTCCCCATTCTGGAAAATAATCTCTGAATAACACCGGCCCCTCTTACTTTGCAACCACGTGAGAACATAAAATGCATTTGGTACACTTGTCATATTTTTTAGTCTTATCTTCGGAGAACTCGAAGAAAATAGTTGGGAGCTATAGATAAGACCTTAATATTATAAACACTAATTATATTCCAAGTCATAACGGAAAACATTATGACCGTCATCAATGGGAAATGTTATAGATGTCTACTCATTAACTCACCTTCCTATAAATAGATATGAGGGACAACATCCCAAGGGGGGTTCTATTCTCCACACATATTGTTACTCTGTGGAATTCTCTACTGACTTAAGTGTTGGAGACTCCCCTAAGGAGTATCCCGACCTCATCGAGTTTTGTGTTTTCAATCTTAAGGCGACGTTCATGATTTCTCAGGTTTTCAAATTGTTTGTATTTCTTTATTATTGTTGTTTGAGTTTCGAGGCAACAACAAAACTAAAACTAAACTAAATAAAACTTAGAATAAAAAATTAAACAAAAAAAAGAAAACAAAATAAAAAAATATAAATATGAAAAAATGTTCAACATAAGTGAAAAGATATTAAAAAACGACTAAAGAAGAAAAACAGGACTGAATTGTAAAAAAATAAAAATTTCGTACAGAGGTTGAGAACCTCGATACGAAAAGAGATGGTCCAGCATGGTTTCGTCTGTACGAGGGAGATTAACATTTCTTTTATGGGCTCTTTTGTAGTTAGCTCCATAATTTTTTTGTTAGACCTGTTGAGTTTTAGGAGAATTACATCTCATATAAGTTCAGTAAAAAAGTACATAAGTAAATATGAAATTATATTTTTATCCAAAATTTTAATACATTAGATTATGTGTATATGTCACTTATATGTATATTCTATTACTATTCAACGTGGGATTCCTTCTGTTGACATTTGCATATCCAAACCTCCGATGAATGATTTGATTTACGTAAATTTTCATCGCAAAAAAGTTGAGATGATCACCAATTACACTATGTTTACACTATGTAGAAACCCTCGAAACTGATTTGAACTTTTAATGAAAATAACTATTTTTATTAAATAGGGAGAGAAGTAGTCTATTGACTGGTATTTTTAATGATTTTATATCACCATCATCTATTAATTGAAGATTATGTTTAAAATAGTATCTTTGTTTACAAGCGGTAATATTTCACAATTCAATTAGACTAAAATTATAGCCACACCTTGTACAAAAATCCAACAGTCAGAAATCAAACTAACTAGCCACAGCATAAATCTAAGGATGGTTTTAACGGGACCGTTCCTAGCCCCCCAAACCGGGACGCAGTAATCCGTCCTTTTGCGGAAGGACGGGCTACATTTGTCAACATTTACTTTTTTAAAAAAAATATATATATTTTAATCTGACCGTGGAATCCAACAGTAATATTACAGTTGGAGTATCGTTAGGGGCCAAAAAACTACCATTTTAGTCTCTAACGGCTAGTTTTACCCATTTTCCTATAAATACCCCCCTAAACATATTTTTTTCTATTATTTCTTCACTTCAAACACCCAGTTCTCTCCCCCAAACTCTCTTAACTCTTAAAATTTCTCTCCAAATATTTTTTCAATGGATCCCACCGATTTTTTCGATTATTTTTCAAACAACAAAAACAAAACAATGGAAGAATTTTCACTTGCAAATATTTCCTCATCTTCTGATGACGAGGAGTACAGATTCGAGATAATTTCAAGCAATCTATTTGGAATGATCATGCTGAAGAATAGATGTTGAAATTAGTACAGCAAATCATACTACATGATGAATCCTCCAGCCGACGCCGTGAAAAAAGACCAAGACGTTATATTAATCGAGACCGCGTGGGTGGTCATGAACGGTTAGTTCATGACTATTTTTCTGAAAATTCCACCTACAATAATGATATTTTTCGGCGTAGGTTTCGTATGAGGAGGGATTTATTTTTGCGGATTGTGTAGGCAGTCGGAAATCACTCCGACTATTTTTGATATGACATGGGTAACAAATTTACAAAGATCAATTTGATCCTGAAATGAATGAAATATGGTTGAATTATTAGGAGGTGTTTAATTTGTCCTGTAACTGGAATAAGGCAGCGGTTTGTATGACTTCCAAAATTCACCCTAAATTATACCAACTGAACTTGGATTCATACTTTATAGTCACAGAAAGCTTAAGATGTCTTCTTTCAAAGAAAATTTATAGAAAGTTAATTGGAAATCTGTAACTCCAGATAAGCTAAGTGGAACACAGACTTTTCAGTTAGGATTAAACTAAGAAATCCATTATAGGGACTGTTTAGATAAAATTATGTTTCTTTGAGGTCTGACATGTTAATATAAATACTTGGAGAACCGAATTGTAAATTTTTGAGACTTTGGGGACTAAAGTTTAATTTTCACAATTCTGAATAATTGGAGAACTAGACTTGATATTTTGCATGTTAGGGGTCTAGTCTGATATCCTGTGTAGTTAAGGACTGATTTATAGTTTTGGAATACATTGAGGACTAATTTATAATTTTCTAAAGATTTGGGGACTAAATATAATTTTGCAAAAGTTGAGGGACCAAATCATTATTTTTTCGTTGATTTCGAGTTTTTAGGCGAGAGCAATAGATATTCGATTGAAATAGGTTTCTGGGATCGTTTTGGGTCTCGGTCATACATTTTCATTGCATGCATTTTGGTACCGCCACAATACTAGCCTTATATCTTTGATTCTTCTTGATAATTGTTTCAATTTCATGTTGCGGTCAGCAAGATTAGTTAGCCACCAATGGTGCGTGACTGGACCATCTAGCTTGGATATCCAGGTGAGTGCGATGACAGCTTTAGATACATAGGTTGTGCCTTCTGAACTTATATGTTTTTTATATGTCTGGCTTTTTTTCTATAATCTGAATAATTAATGGTTTGGATAATTTAATAATCTGACTTCCACGATCCTCTGTGATATGCAACTCTGCTCTAGAGTTATTATGCATTCTGTATTAAATATCCTACTTTGCATGTTGTTTGCATATATATATATATATGTTTGCCTCGTTTATTTGTCTAGTTCTGTATTTTTTATTTCTGTAAATAATTATTCCGATCTGTAACGCCTATGCTACGGGTGTAAACGTAGTCTTTGGTATATCATTGTGAAAGCTCAGTTATCAGAGGAAGATGATAACCATGTGTCCAGCACAAATACATGTGGGTTATTTTCAGGTGGCAAGAGTTCACCTCAATCTGCCAAGAGATTTATCAGATTTGTTTGATATTTTGTTTGAATGTTTTTTTATGTTTGGTTTTAGTGAGATTGATAAATCTGTTTTATTGCTCATTTTTTCTTAGTATGTTATGTTATAGTCTAGCGAGGTATATCTTGTTGGAGCACGTGGACTACAATGTTCGCAGATGTACTTTGATCAGTTATGTATGTTATAGCTTTGAGACCTTTAGACCAACTCCAATAGGGACCAAAACTAGAATTAAACATAAAACTTGTGGAAAAATTGTCTCTCCTACTCAGCTTCAATTTTCTGCCTTTTTTTGAGATTTGCTACAGTACCGCTTTACTGTAGCAACACACAAAAAAATTTATTTTTTTTATTTTTTTGTTTTGATCTTATTCTTATTTTGTCAAACCAAATAATTAATTTTATTAAATAAATAATTAAGAAATAATTAAGTTTGTGAAAAAATAATAGTAGAAAATGTGATTTAGAAAGAATATTGAGAGAATATTCATTTTTAGAGTTAGAAATAGAGTTTTGGGTTGGAGATGTTTTTACTGTAGATATAGTTTTGTGAAAAGTTGTTGTAAAATAGAGTTTTTAGTTCGAGATGGCCTTAGGGTGATGGGTACTATTTGAGCTCCCCTAAGATTGTCAATTATTAGCCCTTTTGAAAGCTGGATATTTTTAGGCTCTTAAAGTTACTAGTTTATTCTGATGTGATCTTGTCAACACAATTCCAATATAATATGAAAGTATGATCAGTGATTATCATATTAGTTTTGCTCTGTATGTAATAGAAGTATATAGGATTTAGTAAATTGAATTTATATGTATGCATGCAGTATGATTTGATTGTCTTTTGATATGTTAACCATTATGTTTGAATGTATGTTGTTTGTCATATGTGTGAAATGTTTTTGAAATTATATAGGTAGGTATATATGGGTGTATATCGTTAATATAAGTATATGTGTATGTGGTATCTTCGAAATGTTTTCAAAACGGTTAATGTGAAGTCTTGAAGACGATATGAAGTGTCGTTTCCTCATTGAGTTTTGACTAGTTGTTTATGAATATTTTGTTAACTGATTCTACTTATAAATTTTTTCTGTATATTAATATTTTTGTTATGTTTTATTTTAGTAAGTTCTACTTTTGAAAATCTATGTTTTAAAATGAATCAAATTTTTATTTATTATCATTTAATAATTATATGGTAAAAGATTTTGGGTATAAATTTTGTTCTCCGAGAATTGTGCGAGATGGGTCGGGCTTTTTTAGACGGTTCACCTCGTACGCCTGTCATATTCTGAAAACGGGTCGTGACCATGCTTACATCTAGATACCCTTTTTTTGACGAGTCATTTTACATGATCCCACTAGGATTGAATCTTGCGATTAGACATGGCCACGGTTCGGAACCGCATGTTCCGGATGGCCCATGGTCAGTTTTGAGCAGTTTCAGTTCCGGTTCGGTTCATCTAGTTTAGTTCACGGTTCTGGTTTGACGGTTCAACCGATTTTTTAAAATATAAATTAATAAAAAAATGTTTTCGAGATTTCGATTCCGGTTCAATTTTGATTCGGTTCAGTTCATATTATAAAATATAAATATATAAATTATCTACTTAATTTTAAATAAAAAATACAAGTGAAAATTTAAGAAATATAAATAATAATTTAATTGAAATATACTTGAAGTAAATAGTATAAGTAATTAAATTTTAAAAATGAAAATAAAAGGAAATAATAAAAAAAGTCTGAATTTAATTAAATTAAGTTGTCTACATATTCTCTCAGTAGTCTAAAGAAATAAAAGATCTGTAGTTCTCTTACCTTTTTTTGAAAATCTACATCCGACATTTCTTTTTTTTTTGAATTGGTGGTTAACTGACGGTTCAATATGACGGTTAACCATCAGTTTTATAGTTTTTGGAGGGTTGAACCAAAACTAGCTCAGTTGCTGATGATTCTAGGGGTGTTCGGTTCCAATTCCAGTTTCAGTTTCAAGCTGTCTGGTTCT
>CAODLS010643922.1:0-17653 GCA_948243855.1 Flueggea neowawraea | reverse complement strand
ATGAATAAAGACTAGTATGTACCTTTTGAGATGATCATGTTTTATGGATCATAGGATATGAGATATCGATCAGAGTACATAGATACATGTTAGTGAACAGTGTATTTGGATTGATCCATTCACGAGAATACTACATGGTAGAATGTCATAAATATTTCTCGTGCAACACTTAGACTCGAACCCTTCGACCTAAAATCATTGTGGATTCTTAGGTGATTTGTCCTATACTTTGACATACGTCTAACGTGGCCGTAATTGGTTGACAAGTATGAGTATGGTTGGGTATGCCATGAGTCACACTAAGAAACATGAGTGAAGTGAAAGAATTATAACTCTCATAAAGAGAGAAGATATCACGGGTCACTTGATAAATGAGACTGAGCAGTGTATGGTCATACCCAAATAGGATGATAAGAGTTATCATCTATTTGACTTAGTCAGTATCACTAAGAGATCAAGGAAATAATTTCGCGCTAAATAAGGATGACTTTCCATGCCTTATGCTAATCATGATATTGAGAGGCAATGGGTTGTATAAGGTTGCAATAGGTCTTATTAATGCATATTGACATTTGTTCAATTTGGGTAATCATAATGTTTTGCTAGAGACCGCTTATGATTTATGGGCTCTAGGCCCATTGCCAACATTGAACGGACATAAAGGATCGCACACAATAAAACCAGTTGAAGAAAATAAATGCATCTTTCTAAATTTGCCACTTATTTATATAGATAAGATAAGTTGAACCTTATAATTTTCGAGACATGCATTGAGCTCCATTGAATGTCAATTTCGGCCCAATGAATATTGACTAATTAAATTAGTTAATGGAAGAAGAGAAAAATAAGGCCTTGTTTAGTTGGACTTAAACATGGGTTTTATAATGGTTTGGGCTTAACTATGTGATTAGTTTTTAAACCCAAACCATTACATCTTTAAGCCTTATTTGAGAGAGGGTGGTCAGCCCATTTGGGGCCTAATTAAAATTGAATAATTTGGTCATTAAGCGGATTAGGGTTCGGCTTAGGATATAAAGGAAGCAAGAGAAGATATGCATAAGGGTTGTTCCATTCTTTCTCTTTTTCTCTCAACCCTAGCCGTCCACCTCTCTCTCTCAACTCTCTCATCTTTTTATCCAGCCGAAATCCTCAAAGTAGAAGGGAAAGGATACTTGATTCCTTCTCCCATCCTTGTGATTAAAAAGCTTCCAAGCTTGTTTTGAATAAAAGAATACTTTTTTCTCTTTATTATTGTTCAAAACTGAATTGCTTGGTTAGAAAGGGCAGATTTCTTTGTGCTAGCACACTAGGTTGTTGTGTGTGTGATTTGGTAGAGAGGAGTAGTTGGTTCGGCAGTCTTTTCAGTGGCATTAACAAGGATTAAATGGATCAAAAGCTTGTTTTTTTGATTCAGCTCTTTTGGTGGCAAAAAGGGGTTCGGTTTTTTCACAACATTAGGTATAATACTTCACACCAAATTTTTGTTTTGTACATGCATGTTCCTTGGATGCTTTCTTTCTATTTTGGTTGAATAAATACCCCAAAAGGCTCAAGAGAAACCTAACAATAATATATAAACTATAGAATGTGTTATTACAAATTAAAAAATTTTAATGGACATCTAAAATAATTAACTCTTTTTTTTTGAAATCATAATTAAATGTGTTATTGCTATGTTGTTTATATGTTTTTTTTTATTTATTCTTTGATTGCTGTTATATATTGATGATATCTTGTTTAGATGTATTTTATATGTTCAAAACAATAAATAAACAAATCTAATTTTCATATATTGTTGATTTGTTATTGATATCTTCTTTATATATTGTTTTCAATATATAAACAACATATAAACTTCATATAAATAAGACATATGTTGTTGATTTGTTATTTATATGTTGTATATATGTTGCTTACATGTTGAGAACAATATATACATAAATCTGTAATTTATATATTATTAGTTTGTTGTTTATATATTGTTTATATGTGATTGATAACTTGTTTAGATATTGTTTTCAACATATAAACAATATCAACAATATATAAACAATATTCAAGTTTTAAAATAAGAAACAACATATAAACAACATTCAAACAAGTTTTAAATAAGTTCAAAAAAATAAACAGATTTTAAACAAATTCTAAACAAGTTTGTATGTTGTTTAGAACATATAAACAATGTATAAACAACATACACAAAAATTTTAAAACAAGAAACAACTTATAAACAACTTATAAACAACATAAAAATAAGTTTTAAATAAATCCAAAAAAATGAACAAATTTTAAACAAATTCTAAACATATAAACAACATATAAACAAATTTTAAACAAGTAAAAACATATAAACAAGTTTTAAATAAGAAACAACATATAAATAAGTTCAAAAAATGAACAGATTTTAAACAAATTTTAATCAACTTTCAAACAAGTTTTAAAGGATAATAAACAGTTTAATTTGTTAAACTAAAAATGTAATTTATAAAATTTGGTAATGGAACGCACGTAATTTTGAATTTTCTTCCAAAATATTAAAATTAGCTCCTTTTAAAATGTTGACTTTGCACAACCACCGTTCAATGTAAACTTTTTATGAAGATGCCAAATGTGCGAAAACTTGAGTGAAAATACCAGATTATATGTATAATTCCAAGTGCAACCCTTTTTTTCATTTTCATTCTTTTTTTTTGTCACCCCACCTCTCGCATCGCCACCTTCTCTCTATCTCTCTCCACCTCTTCCTCACCCCTGTTTGTCCCCTCCTCCCACCATCATCCCATTCTCTCCCAGTGGATGAGATCACGATCTTCCTCCTGATCGTGATCTCTGCAGTGATCGTCAGACTAGTGATCGTGAGATCCTGATGCAGAGAACAATACTATGGTGACGATTCGTCTCATCGTTACCATATGTCACAGTACTTTCTCTCTATGTCTCCATTAAGCATCGATCGAATGCCTGTGGCAGTGGTGGTTAGGGTTTCAAACCCTAGTAGCCACCGCATGTGCATATGTGCAGAATTGTAGTGATAGTCCCCAAAGTTTCAAAAATTACAAATATTCCTCTAAAAATTAGCAAACAATCCCTAAATGAGTTTAAATTTTTATTTGTACACAAAACGTGCACCATTCGTGCATCAGTTGTATGCTTGTTTGTGGGATTTGTGTTGTAAATTAAATCAGTTTAAAATTAATTTTTTAACTGTTGTGGTAGAAGGCATAAGAAATGAAATCTTGGTTGACTTTAAGAGTCAAAAGACAGAGGAGAGTTGTGCACACAAACCTTAATAGTTGCACATGTAAACAAGAATAACAGCTAGTTTCTCTGATAGATCACAAGACATTTCAAAGAATATATGCGCTTGTGTTAGGAGAATATTTGAATATCCAATGGTCACGAGGAATTTAGTTGCACACGCAAATTTGGAATTACGCACGCAAATCTTGAAGGAAAATTTGGGATGATCCTTCTATATTGACCTGGAGCTATGTTAAGCACTTAGAAGATGGAGTTGTGCATGGAAATATTTTAGATTCTCAAAGGATGTGTACCAAAGAACACATTGCGCACATAAGTAGTAAGGAAGCTTATGATAATTGTGCATACAAATGGAGTTTACGCACGCAATTGTCTTATGATGATAAGAATACACATGAAGTCGCTAATCTATGTCTTATGGCCTTAAGTCATCACTCAGAATCCGAAGCATATGCATTTGGTGATGATAATGAGGTAAATGAGTTATCTCATGATGAATTATTCAATTTATACTCTCAATTGAATCATGATTTTTAGAAATCGATTGAAAAGAATAAGAAACTTCATAGGAAAAATGATGCTTTGAAAATGCATATTGATGGAATTGCTTACTAAGATAGATGCATTTGACAAGGTTAAGTTTGAGCAAGATGCTTGCAATGAAAAGTTCAAAATTTTGAAAAATGAGAATGAAAACCTTAGAAAAGAATTTTCGTATTTATATGAAAATTTTGAAAGAATGCTTTCTAGACAAAGACTTGATTTTTAAGAAAAGGACTTGGCTATAATTCTCTGTCTTCAAATTCTTCTGGTTTTACTCCTTTATCTACATGTTCAAAATGTTTGAAATTTGGTCATAATATTGGTACTTGTAGAAGTTTGAGAAGAAGTGTGATACATTTAGGTGTACAAAGGTGTACACTACATGAAATTTAGGTGTATAAAAATGTACACAACATGAAATTAGGTGTACAAAGGTGTACACTGCATGAAATTTATGTGTACAAAGGTGTAAAACATGAAATTTAGGTGTATAAATGTGTACACAACATGAACTTTAGATATACAATATGAAGTTTTGGTGTACAAAACATAAAATTTAGGTATACAAATGTACACACAACCTGAAATTTAGGCAAACAAAGATTTACACAACATGTTGTACCCTAAACTCTATATCTTTAACTTAATTAACCTTTTTGTTAGTTATAATATACTATGTTTAATACCCTAGACCTCTAATATACTATGGTATATACCCTAAACTTTTTGTAAGTTATAATGTACTATGATCTTATATATTATACCTTAAACTCTATACTACACCATAAACTCTATACTCTAAACCTCAAATACTAAACTACTACACTCAAAATATTATTATCATTAAGTAACATACACACTAAATGTTATTGTTTCATGAAAAACATTAAGTAGTCTCAATGTCTAATACACAAATGCTATTGTTTCTTGAACATTAATTAAAGAATTATTATTAATAAATCACTTAAATCTTTAAATTATAACTATAAAAATCTTTCAATTGTTATAACTTACAAACTATATTTTATATATATTATAGTTTTTGCTCATTTAAAAATATATTGAACTCCCATCTCATTTTTACTTATTATTTCTAAAAATATTTATATTTATTGTGTCAAACACACAAAATTTTTAAGACAAAACTACCTAGTTTTGACTCAAAACTAAACTCTTACCCCATTTTTAATTCCCAATTCTCACTCAAACACTCTCAAACCCCAATTCTCATTCTTTCGTCTCTTGCCGCTGGCTTTCTCAATCTCACTCACTCTCACCGCCTGCTACCTCTATCAATCTCACCCCTCTTTCTCTCGCGTCGAGACTTTTGCTGCCAAAGCTCTATCCCACCGTCGTCGCTCTCTCTCACCATTGTCGAGAAGTAGTGCTTATATATCAAAACTCTCTCTCACTATCTCTGTCACGACCCAAAATAGGGTCATGACCGGCGTACGAGGTGAACCATCTATGGAAGCCCGACCCATCTCGCACAAGCCTCAAAAGTCAAACATTCTACTCAATTCATTTAATAAACCGTTATTAAACCATTTTGTAAGGTTAAAGCATTAAATACTGAATACATATGAATATATGAAATATAAGTTATACAAAATAAATCGTAATATAACATAATCAAGTGTAAATCCAAAAGTAAAAAATAAGACCCGATAACCCAACAACAACTCGATGTGGAGCTCTAACAAAAATAGAAGAGTGCGAAACAAGAGGGCACTCACTATCAAATGGAATGTCTCACTAGGTGCAAGATGTCGAACGGTTGTCGAGTGCCAAAATGTAAATCTGAGAAATAGATAATAGAGAATAGACGAGAAACAGAGAAGAAGGGGTAAGAATCTTAGTGAGGAAAAGACACTTCAGATCGACTCCAGGCCTCACAGAAACTATTTTAAAAACATTTTAAAACTACCGCATACAGATATAAGTATATACATACGTATACATGCTAATACAGAATATTAGTTTCGAAATCCATTTTCAAAAAAAATGTTTGCAACCAAAGAACGGCAAGCAAAAACAGACATAATATGTATATAATATACCAGAAATAGATATAGGACCAAAACAGACAGAATGTATGTATGTATAAATGGGCTTCACCACTAATCAGAAACAGAGTACATGCGTATGACCAGATACATGACTACCATTAACCCTGGTAATTAGGTCTTGACTGCTCAATGGTACCAAAGACTATGTTTCACCCTACGTAGCATAGGTGTCCCATACTGAAATATATATATATATATATATATATATTACAGAAAATATTTATAAACCATATATAAATATTTTAAATTTCAGAAACAGAAATCTTAGAAAATAATAATCACGTGATCTGGATTCTTAATTAATCAACCATTAATTATTCATATTTTTTTCAAAAATACGTCAGACATAAACAAAAACATATAATTTAGAAGGCACAATCTATGTGTCTGAAGCTGCCATTTCACTAACCTGGAATCCGAAGCAAAGGATCCAGTCGAGCATCGCTAGTTGATGGCTGATCGTGCTGGCAGGAATAGGAAACTGAAACATATACAGATACAGACATAACAACAACCAAACTGTGGTACTATAACGATACCAGATTCATGATATGTAAATGCAGATGCAGATACTCGATCTACAACGAAAACCCAATTTCAGTCGAAGATCTAACTCTGAACCCTCCAAAATTAGAATCTACACGAAATTCCAGTTGAGCCTATCAAATTTATAAAATTACCTTTTAGTCCCAGGACTGGCAAATTACAATTTGGTCCTCAAAATTTTAACAAAGTATAAATCAATCCTAACATATTTTCAATTTACTAAGCAATCCTTCAAGAAGTCAGAATCCCCAAATTAATCCCCTAACTCTCAGAAATCACAAATCAATCCCTAAAATGTTAACTATCGGATTTGGTCCTCAATATGCCAGAATTATGCAAGATTACAGTTTTGGTCCATTTGGCAGAAAACTACACTAAAACGTCCCAAATCTCGAACCGACCAAAACCCAACGTTCTAACCTACCCACATTGCCTCTAATCACTCCCATAAACATGAATCTAACACCCATTTCATCAAACAATATCAAAAACTCTCAATTTTTCATCAAACCCGAAATTACATCTTTCCCAATTCAACATTCATCCATTTTCCTTCAAAACACCAAACCAATCACAAATTCAACCTCACCTAGGCTAGGTACAACAAAAAACAACAAAAATCCAACCTTCAATCATAAAAAATGAAGCCAAATCAGAAACCCTAACTCACAAAGACCCATTTTCGTTCCACAAGCTTCCTACCACAATAAATGCATAAAAAGGAAGGAAAAACCAAGATAAATTGAAGATTTTACCTGAAGGAATGATAGAGAAGGGATTGGAGACAATGGGGAACATAAATGAACTGATTTGAGGTGAGAAAGAGTGAAGAAAATGGAAGGAGATGAAGGGGAAGTCGGTTGCCCTTTTAAAAACAAAACAGTGGGTAGCTGCAGCAAAATCGAACCCACTGACCGATCAAAACCCACTGACCGGTCAAAATCGAACCATCCAAAATCGACCCCAATAGCCAAAATCGAACTAATCCAAAAATAAACTTAACCAACACAGTCCATAAAAAGAGCCCAACCAAACCCTCTAATCAAATTTTCAGCAGCCACAAAAAACCCAAACCATTTCACAAAATAAACCAAACCAACTCACTATGACTTAACCAAATTGGTCAAACCAGTGAACAAAACCAGTGAACCAAACCAGTGATAACCAAACCGAAACTCAACCCTCTTATTCTTTTTTTTTTCTTTTTTCTCCTTTTTTTCCTTTCAAATACAAGATATTACATTAATAATACAAATTGAAAGGCAATAAATTTAATGAATAAAACTTAATAGATATAATCACTATAAAGTTAAAGAACAAACTATATTTTTTTCCTATAAAAATATATTTAACAAAAATAACCAAAAAAGGATAATTAGGTAAATCAAAAACAAAAACGAAAAAATACCTTTTTCCATTAAGTCTTTTAAAATAGGATTCTAGTATTGATCACTTCGAATATAATTATATTTCCTTAATAGGTCTTAGAGAAAGAAATAACATATTGTATTGATATAAGCTAATTTATTTTGAAATAGTAAAACCACATCTATTTTACATTAATAAAAGTGTTCCAAAAATACTATTTTATTGAGTTATAAAAACTTTGAAAAAAATACAAGGTGTTACAGTCTCACTCTCTCTCCATTCTAAAGGGTTAATTTTGGTTGGTGGTTTCGTTGATGGTTTTGTTTGTGTAATTCAAGAGATTTTGAAGTGATATTATAGATTTGCTTTGGATAGTTGTAGTTAATGAGTATTGGGTCTGAATTATTTTATACTTCTTATCAATACTTTATTTTATCAATGATGGTGTTGATGATATTTGCTCGGGTCCTATGTTGAATTTCAACATCGCCTGCAATGAATTGATTCTAAAATTGCATATGGGTAGTCCTGAATTCGTTTTTGTTTTTTCCTCTTAATCTACCGTCAAGAGTAATGAAACAAATGCAGATCTGATGCTGATGTAAATTATTTGTGTTCTTCAGCTAATTCTGCTTCTATTCTTATGCTACTGTTAAAAGTAATGAAATATATCTATTAGTTGTATTCTTCAACTAATTTTGCTACTGTTAAGAGTAATGAAACAATCTGAACAAATAGATTTGTTTTTTGTTTTGTTGAATTCGTTACCTTATTACTTTAATTCAGCTAATTTTGCTTATTGAGTTATCGAACGAGCTGAGCCGAGCTTATTGGTGGGAACATGCGCACTTTGCTTCTTTTCTTTCAGTTAGTTGGTCTTCTATCTCGGCCTCTATCTAAACAGACTCTTTAGTGGCAAAATTACGAGAGTGGAGACGTCGAATTAAACAATGGTATACTGATGTTTTTGGGATTATTAGCTCTCCTCTTAAAGAGGCTGGAGACCATATTGCTGAACTTGAAACTATTGTTGACACTTGTTCTCTCTTTGAGGATGAGCTGGCTTTGCTCACTCACTGGAAGACGTCTTACTGGATTGCAGTGAAGAAAAATGTGTCCCACTGGTTACAGAAATCACGTCTTAATTGGCCATTTGAAAGGTGATAGGAATACACAATATTTCCACTCTCTTTTCTCTATTCATTATCGAAACAATTTATTGTCCAAGATTCAGGTGGATGACATGATTATCACTGAGCCGGAGGCTATTAAGAGACAAGTTTCTTCTTATTTTGGTGGCTTATTCAAAATTAATGCCTGTAAATTTCACACTTCAACAAATTCCTTTTGCTAATCTTACTGAAGTTCAAGCTACATTTCTTACTCGCCCCTTTGATGAAGCCGAGATTTTAGCTGCTCTTCACTCTTGTGCGGACAATAAAGCCCCATGACCTGACAAGTGAACTTTAATTTCTACTTCTATAAAAGAGCATGAGAAATCAAGAAGCCTGACATTCTAATTTTTTTTTCTTCAGATTTTCGCTCTTCAGGATAAATGTGTTGATCCAAAAAATTGCAGGTTCCTACTCTCTTAAGGATTATAGGCCGATTAGTTTGATTAGTGGCCTTTGCAAATGTGTCTAAAGCTCTTTCTATCAGACTACGCTCTCTCACCTGTTCTGTGGTTTCAGATAATCAACAGGCTTTTGCTCAGAGACGCAATATCCATGCTTGTTCTATGATGGCTACAGAAATTGTAAATCTGGTTTCTAAGAGACGTCACCTTCTTTGCTTTTGAAGATACACTTTCAGAAAACTTTTGACAACGTCTCTTGGCCTTTCTTGCACTCAGTCATGTCTATTATGGGTTTCAACAACACTTGGATTAACTGGATTCAAAATTATTTATCCACTGCTTAGATTTCTCCGCTGGTTAATAGCTCTCCTAGCATGCCTTTTAAGATGGAACGCAGAGTTTGACAAGGAGATCTGTTGGATCATTGATGATTAAAATTAGGTTCCTTCTAAGTTTCGATAATGAACAAAATGCAAGACTTGGAGCTAACCACGTTGGGAGGCTCAGAGTTGCAAAAAGAATTCTCTGGACAGCGTTACGTACGCAAGGAAATGGTGTTACGTACGTAAGTCACATCTTTCGCACATAAGGTCAATGTAACGAACATAAGAAAGCATGAAAATGGAAACAGAAGCTACTGGATCATTCTGGACCAAGAGGTACATAAGCAAAGATCATGTTACGTAAGCAAGAGTCTTGTCACATACGCAACAATAGGATTCACGTACGTAAAGAGTGAAGACAAAACAAAATCTTTCGACCGTTGAAGAAGATTTTGAAATGATTGAATGCAACGGTCGGATTTCAAGTGTTACGTACACAACACATAGTTTTACATACATTAGTGGAGCATAATGTACGTAAGAGCCTTCCAGGCAGCACAAACATCAATAACTGCACTCCAATGACCAATACAACAACTCCAACGGTCTTATGGGCATGAAATGCTATAAATACTTCAAGAAAAAGCAGAAAAAGTGGGATGATCATATGCTATCAAGGTACAAACAATTCCATCATTCCCCTCACCCCAAAACACAAATGATCGAGCTAGACAAAAAATCAAAGAGCATCAAGTTCATACAATCAACTCTAGCATAGAGCTTTCATTGTAATCATTTTGTATACACTTTAAGTGGGAGAGAGGTTTGTTGTAAACCTATGCAAATAACGTTGTAAGGGCACTAGAGATGTGAGCCTTGAGAGAAATCAACATTGTTTAGGTTTTAGAGATGTGGGTCGAAATTAACATTGCGTGAGACTTTAGAGGTATGAGTCGGAATCAAGCTTTTTGGCTTTAGAGGAGTGAGCCGCAATCAATCTTGTTGTATTGGTTTTGTTGAATTGAGCCGGAATCAATTATCGCAGCTTGAATTGGGAAAAAGTGAGGAACTTAGACAATCGACGTAGGCACAGTTAATCGAACTACTATAAATCACTTGTGTTATCTCTCAACTCAATTAAGATGTGAAAAATACTCCAACAAGATCCACTCTTCCCATTTCATTTTGTCGTCATTATTGAAGCCCTGGAGTGTATTCTGGACAAAGCTACGGGGGTTGATCTAATCAGACGTGTCATCATTTGTGATGCTTGCGCCGTTAATTTATTGCAATTTGCTGACGACAACTCGATCGTCCTGCCTTTTGATCTTGGCATGTTAAAGAATATCCAGAGATTTTTACGTTGCTTCTAGTTGATTTCAGGTCTTAAAGTTAACTTCGATAAGAGCTGTTTGGTGGGACTTGGAGTTAATGACAATGATTTGGTATATGCAGCTACTCTCTTGGGTTGTAAAGTTGAAAAACTTCCTATAAAATATATGGGGTTAATGATAATTATTTCGACAAGAACTTTAACTATCAAAGATTGGGAGCCTGTTGTTCAACGTGTGGAACAAAAATTGGCCCTGTGGATAGGTTCTTTACTATCTTATTCGGGACATTTGGTGCTCATCAAATCTGTTCTTGCGAGTGTGCCCATCTATTACATGTCCATTTTTAATCTGCCTATGCAGGTTCAAGCTAAGCTAGAACAATTAATGAGGCAATTTGTGTGGTCGGGCTCTCCTGAAAAGCGAGGTTTCAGAAAAGTCTCTTGGTCTGTGGTTTATTGGCGTTTTGATTTTGGTGGAATTGGGATCGTTTCTTGGAACAACTAATGGTGACTGTTTGTGGGCTACAATTGTTCGTGGTTACTCTTCTATTTCTTCGTGGGATGCACTTGTTTTCGCTAGACCTTACACACTTTTCCACCTGTGGGGCGGTGTTGAAAAAAAAAATGCATTTCAAATGCCCTTGTTTGTGACTTTTTCAAAAGCAACAACAGAGTACCAGTGTGGAATCGTCAGGATACTGCGTTTTGGCATGACAATTGGTTTGGAGAGACGGCTCTATCGACTCAATTTCCCATTTTGCACCGATTATGTTTGCACTCCTCCATCTCAGTCAAAGATTTCTTTGCAATTTTTGATGTGGCCGCTGCTTCTGATTTCTTGTCGTGTAATCAACTTTGGAGACGACGCCTTAGAATTTCAGAACAACTTTAGCTTCAAATTTTGGCTGTACGGCTTCAATCTATTCCTTTGGTTACGTGATTTGCTCCATTGAAATTTCGATAATAAACTATACTCTTCCAACTCATTTGTTGCTCATTTCCGAAATCTCAATGACTCTCATTAGGAATTCAATATTTTGAAGCTAAATTGGGCAACTTTGGCACCGCCCAAGGTCTTTTATTTTTGGATAGATTTACATGATCGACTACCTTCTAAGGCAAATTTGTTCAAACGTCAAATTCCTGATCATGAGCTTGTGCTTTGTGATCTCTGTCAAAGGCATGAATCCAGGACCACATTCTACTATATTGCCAATGTGCTACTCAAGTTTGGTGTCAAGTCTATTCTGCTTTTGGCTTATTCGTGTCGATGCCGTCGACCACTCACCAATTCTATCACCAGTGGTGCTTTCTTGTCTTTGGGAATTTACAGCGTTATATCTGGAGATGTTTGTTCTTTTTGGGAAATTTGGAAAACAAGGAACTAGTGGATTTTCCAAAATGAAGAAATTTGTGCTGCGGATTGACATAAACATGGCCATTTCAAACCGAAACTGCCGAACGGGACCGGTCAAAACCGGAAATGTGAACCACACATTAATAACCGATGGTTTATGGGCTAGTTCCGGTTTGGAGTTTCCTAACCCGTTGAACCGCCGATTAAACAGTGGTTCAACCCTTATAAACCAATAGTTTTAATCAAAGTCAACGGTTCAACCTTTCTAAACCATCGGTTAACCTCTTAAACAAGTATATTTAACCTCTTAAACCAGTGATTTTAACCAAAACCAAATGTTCAACATTTACAGCCAACAGTTTTAACAAAAAAATAAAAATAAATCTGGTTTGAACCAGACGGAGCCAGAATAGAAACTGTTGATCAAACCAGACTAAATCATTGACCAATCTGCCGAACCCGGAACCGAACTGCCCCTGGGCAGTTTGGTTCCGGTTCCCCCTTCAAAGAACCAGAATCGTGGCCACCTTTAGATAGACATGGCCAATACTGAACCGAACAGGTGATTCAGCACGGAATCAGACCGGCCCAAACCAGAACCGGAACCATTCAACCTCAGCCCGATTCAGGTTCAAGATTCCCCCAAACCGCTGAACCACCGGTTAACCAGTGGTTCAATCCTTATAAACAAGCAGTTTTAACAAAAAATCAACGCTTCAAGCTTCCTAAACCAAAGGTTAACCTCCTAAATCAGCAGTTTTAACCCTCTTAAATCAACAGTTTTAACTTTATTATAAAAAAATTAAGAAAATCGATTTGAATCGGACCAAATTAGAACCATAACTGATGACCAAACTGGTCTAAACGGGAACCGAACCTCTCAAAACCGCCATTGGATGATTTTTTTCTGATTCACAGAGTCCTTGAACCTGAATCGCCGGTTCATGAACCGTGGCCAAATCTAGCTGCAGATGTTATTTATAAATGTATAATGTATTCTGCTTTTCTTGGTGAAGTGTAAATTTCCAAGTTTTGTTTGGTCTGGTTACGACATTCACCTTTGTCTAGACAATCTCTTTTTTCATGGCACCCATTGTAACTTCCTTATATTTCCTTGTAGAGTTACTCGCTTGTGGCCTTAATTTTTAAGGCAGATCACTCATCGTGTAGCAGTGGCTCTATGAGATTTTTTATCCATCCACTACTTTAATGTGTGATTTAACAATACTTAATTATCAAAAAACAACTTCGACAATTAAGTAAAAGGTAAATGATGTTTGTAAGTTTTTGCTACCACAACCACAAGTTCTATGAGTGAATTATGTGAATGAAATTGGGTGAATCTTTTTTTTTTGTTAGAGCAGTGATTTGAAGTCACGACGAAATTGGAGAGAAAGAGAGAGTCGGCGACAGAGCTCGTGCCTAGAATGATAAGAGTTAGCAGTGCAGTCGGTAGCTAGAGTGGTAGGGTGCGACAGTGGATTCCCTGGCTAGAGTGGTAGGTTTCGGTGACAGAGACAGTGGCTAGAGTGGTAGCGTTCAACGACTAGTTGCCAAATATGTTACCAAAAAAAATTGTTATTAACCCTCAAAATTTTGAAAAATTACTTAATTCCTAAAGTTAAATCAAATCAAAATAACCATTTAATCACTTAAAAAAACTTGTAAACGTTTTGTATGCTTGTGTACTTTAATGTACACATGTGTACACTTAATAAAATAAATTTATAAACGATAGGTACACTAGTGGACAAATATGTATATATTTTTTACACATTTGTATACTTTATAGAATAAACAAAAAAATTTGTTATTTAGTAGAAATTTAATTTTTTTGAAGCTTTTTTCAAAAATATCATTTTTTATGTTGTCCACATTGTGAACATTTTATTCACGTCTATCCATGGTTGTCTACCGGTTGTATACCCTTTGGACAAATTTTTTTGGGTGAATTACTCTAATGTCACTGAGTTATACCATAATCTCCTATTTAACCCCTCAGTTTGAAAAACATCTCCTATTAGGTCTTTGCTTGTACAACGTTAGCCTATAATAGATGTTTAACACCTAATTTTGAAATATGTTTCTTCAAGTTTGCATATAAATGCTCTGTGCAGAACTTGTAATTGCAAGATTAGGTGTTACACATATGTTCTGGACTAACATTGTGTACAAAGAGGGATTTAATTGGAGGCTTTTTAAATCTGAGGGACTGAATATGAGATTATGGTATAACTTAGGGACGTCAGAGTAATTCACCCAAAAAATTTTGCCTTCAATTTCTCACGCATTTCTTGAAAATATAATTTTTTTTATATTAGTTTTAGCTTTGGTGGCATTTTTGATTATGGGTTCAAGGGGTGACGTTTCTTAGAATTGTCATTTTTTTTTGTTATGAAAGTATAATTCTCCCAAAAAAAGAGTATTTTGTGCTCAAAATTTATAGCAACAGATAAATAGGTCTAAGACAATGGCCAGCAACGAAAGTATAGCAGAGGTTTGGCTGTATACAGTTGCACTATAAATTCTTTACTATTGACTCAACTTTAAAAATCACAAGTAGCGTCCGCTCCAGTAGGTATTTTATGTAAAATAAACACGAGCAATGTAACTTCGTGAAAAAACAAAAAAAGAAACTGAGCAAAAGGTAAATAATGTCTGTAAATTTTTGTTGCCACAATCTCTATGAATGAATTAGGCTACTCGAAATCTACGGTCTCTAAAGTCGTTCTGTGAGACGTCTCCCTCAATTTTTTATACGTAACTCAGGAGCTACTTTAAGAGTCTCGTAAGACGCCTACTCAGCCTTTCACTAAACACAATTTTATTTTAATCCTTGTTGGAGTAAATCTGACAGTTGGATCAAAACGATCCAGCTGTCAGATTTTGATTTTAAAAAAAATTGTACTGGCCCCGCGCCTGACATGTAGCCCGTCCTCCCGCAGAAGGACGGGCTACATCATGGGGACGCATATCGGGCTACGAACGGGGCTTACAAGTAGCCTAAGAGATTCATTTGGCTCTTAGATGATCAATCTTAAATTTCATTTCCATTTTGATTGTAGCGATACATATCTGGTGCCATTGCATTGGCATCACTTTCTCAGGTCAAAATTTAATAATTTTCACTAGTATTGTAATCTATAATCAAAAGGAGAGAAAAGGTCGAGCAGAGAGATTAACAAAACCCGGATTATGAAGCACTAATTTAAGTGATTTGATGTGTGCATTGTTAATCTTGAAATCTCGGTTTTGACTTATGGTGGAGAAAAACTCGGAACGACAGGCAGCACAAGCCACTTCGTTCTTCATAATTCAAACGACATATCACATAATAATCAGATGATAGAACGTCTTCACTCTTCATCTATTAGGATATTGAGGATTCTTACAAATTTTTCCTACTTATTGCCGAAAAAACACATTGGATGGGTGGATAAATACGTGAGAGGCTACTGTAATTTTGCTTTAATGTCCTTTTTGTACTTTTTAAGAGTTCAGATTATATCTAGTTTAATTTAACTGATAATAAAGTGACAACACATTAAATTTATTTTGATGCACATATATAATGAGTGATCATTTTAATATGTTATCACTCTTATATTTGTTAGATAAAACTAAATCTAATCTTCATCGTTAAAAGTACGAAAAAGAGATTAAACTAAAAAAATAATAGCCAATTCCAGATAGATACATCATCTATGAGAAAACCAAAGAAGATTTAAGCTAAGTATACTTTATAGTATAATGATATTCTAAGAAGAAGGCTATACAAAAATAATAATGTTTCCTTTTTTTATTTTAATAGAAAGACAATGCAACCCTTTACATCGATGTGCAATGTGCCATAGATTTTTAAGATTTTCCAAACTAAAAAAAACTTGTGCCATTTTTTACCTAACTATTTAACCAAACGATTGTTGAAAGTAAAAAGACTAAACTTGTGTTAGTGGGTCTTTGCTCCTTTAAACAATTTGCAAAAAACACAATAATGAAGGGGGATTTTATTGAAAATAAAGATTAAGTTCAAGAGATTAACAAAAAAAAATATAAGACAAAACAAAAGAGAGCTAATGAGAAAGAATAAAATAGAGAAAAAAGACTAAGAGAGTTGATCAACGCATAAGGGGTAATGTTCTGTTGAGGAAGAGAGCCTTCCAACGTCTAACTTGGCTATTTTTATATTGTTTTCATAAAAAAAATGTCCATTGATCAATTTTGGCTTTCCAAAAATCATGGAATCAACTCCTTACTTTGCTGCAAATTTTCTAGGTGGTCAACCCCCATGGTACCTTTCTGTTGGCCACCAAAAAATATCAAACTTGCTCGAAATATTGCAAGCTTGCTCGAGAATGCCATAATATTGCATGATTTGCTAGAGAAGTCTTGTTGAACCCGAGTTAGTTATGTGATTGATAGAGTGTCAAACCCACCAAAATAATATTAATCTACTCAGAAACAATAGAGTGAGTAAAACGGTGAGTAAGGTCGATCCACAGAGACCGGTGAAAAACTATTTAATTGCGAAAATAAAAAAATAAAATAAAATAAAGTTAGTGAAAATGTTGTTGAAGCCGAGATTAAAAACCAATTAAAAATGAAATTCGCAGTGCATAAATGAAAATTCAATAATAATAAAAATCTAGCTAAGGTAAATCTCCGTTCAATCCAATCAGTTGATCACAGACGCGAAAAATCAATAGAAAGCATTCGAATAAACAGAGTTATAGTTAACGGTGATGCACTCTATTAACCAATCTCTTCATAATTTATCGACAGCCCTGAGACGCCCTGCATACTATTTCTCTAACCATTAAACAACCCTTGGGACTCCCTGACAATGTTTAATCTATGATAGCAGTAAGAACAAAAGAGACCTTTATCATAGTCAGTTAAACCAAAAATGTTGCGATTCATTTAAACCAGATTATTCAGTTACATAACAATAAATAATGCCCAAACTACATACATTCACGTTATTCGTTACCTAGATTAGGACTAATGTGACACACTATCAATCCTAAATAACACTATATTATTCATCCAATTGCACAACCGGCCGAATCATGCAATTAATACGAATAATAAAAAAACTAAGGTACAAAAATTGAATAAATACTCAAAATTGTTGGAGAATTTTCGGTCAATGCCTTAGTTGGTTTTTGAGAGCGGAAATGAGTTGAAGTGAGAGAAAAACTACACCAAGAATTTAGAGTGGTCAACCATGCCTACGTCCACTACCTAAGTGTCACTTAGGATTTTCACTATATCGAA
>CAODLS010643814.1:0-12296 GCA_948243855.1 Flueggea neowawraea | reverse complement strand
TAGAGCAAGGCACCTGTTATGGAAGGTTGTGTAGCAAACCACCAAATTTTCCCTTTGGAGTTTCCACATAAATGGGTCGGGAAGAAGAAAATGAGAAATGGGTGAAACACTACTCATAAAATCAACCAAATTTTGTTCAGTCTCAGCAGAAGTTCTGAAGGGACTTCACCTTGTTGAGTTGCACATGAGTATCCGTGCTTGTCTGATTTTGTTGAAGTATAAGTCTGCACCTTTTGTCTCTGATTATGCATGGTATGCATTTTATCTATCTATTTTCATTGGGGTATTAGTAGTCTAGTACGTTAGCTGAGTGTTATTCGGCTTCTCTGCGGATGATCTATTAGGGATATAGATTATGATTTCAATTGGAGATCTTTGTTGATTTTGACACTTGGGTATTCGAGTTTGATTGAGGATTAGATTTGTGATAGCATTCTGCATACCTCCGTAATCCTTCTGATCAAAACTTCTGAAAATTTGAGGACGAATTTCTTTTGAGGGAGGAAGTATGTAATACCCCGTCCATTCCAGTGAATCTCTCTATAGCTTTCTGTTCAATGCCGACAAGGCTTTTGTCGAACTCCGTTCAATTTCGATTGAACTTTCTTCGATGGAAATTTGAATTTCGATGTCTAAGATGATGTTCTGATGTTTACGAACGTCTATCGATGATATATGACGAGTTTAGAGAGTTAGAATTGTTCTGAAAGTGTTGGAGTTTGTGTTTCTAAGTTAGAAACATGTTAGAAGTGATAAATTTTGCATGAAATGCGTCCAGGAGGTTGTCAACGTGCGTTTGAGTCAAGCAATACGTGTTACAACTTGAAACATAATGGTTTGGAGGGCTGAAAGGTCGTCAACGTGAGTTGGAGAGTAGCTACGCACGTTGATCATCAATATGAATTTTTTGGGTTTCGGAAAGCCCTGTCAACGTACGTTGTACAATCTGCAACTCACTTTGAAGACGTGTAATGTGCGTTGATGCTTTGCAACACACATTATGACCATTTTTCTGCTGAAATTTGGTGAAACGTTGCATTTTGACAGGAGGGTTTATAAATACCCCTCCCCGAACCCTTTCGTCTATCTCCGCCGTTTTTCACTCTCTCTCACTCTCAATCCATCTCTGGACGTCCCCCATTGTTCCTCATTCATTCCTAATCATCTCTAGAGGTAAGATCACGCTTCTAATCTCTTCTTTTCGTTCATTTCATGCATTAATCTCAAAATTTGCATTTAGGCCGAATTTGAAATGGGTTTCATATTTCGGATGATTCTGTTGAAATGGATGCTTAAGGTTTGTTAGATTATGATTGTTTGAGGTTAGATAAAAATGATTCAAGCCTTGAATCACGAGATTTGGTGAGTTCTTGAATGGACTAGGGTAAAATTCGGGTTTTTGTTAAAAATATGAGATTTTGAGTTGTTTTTGATAAACCAATTATAGATTTGAGTTCCTGAGGTTGAATAGGACCAATGTAGGTGTTTAGGATCGATTTCTTTCTGTTGAATCGAAAGTTGAACTATTTGTGTAATTTGTCATTTCAGGACCAAATGCGATATTTGTCATTTAGGGACTAGAATATAATTCTACATAATATTTTGAGAGTCTATGAGGACTAATATGTTATTTTGGGGAGTTGAGACCAAAATATTAAGTTGGGATATTTTGGGAACTAGTTGGTAATTTTTCAAAGTTCGGGGACTGAATTGTAATTTTACACCGAGGTGTAATAATTGAATTATCATGTTAGGCTTTGGGCCGAAATAAATTTTCGGGGTTTGTTTGAGCGTTTGGGTTGTATATGCATTTGCACACATTTCGGTGCATCTACAGTACCATGTCTGATTTGTGTATATATGGTCTACTCTAGTTTTGTGTGGTTTTTGAGGAGACTAGCCATTCACTAGTGAACCGTGCTCTGAATTATTTGCTCGGCGTCCAAGTGTGGTAGCACTTTAGACACGTAGGTTGTGTCCTCTAAATTCTGTATAAGTTTTTGTTGTGTTGAACTTGGTATGAAATTTGGAATAATTAAAGGATTGGAATTCCTAAAAATTTGGTATACATGAAAACCTCTGTTGTGGAAAATCGGTTTTCTCTAAAAATGTTTTTGGTTTCTGAAATAAATATTATGTTAATATTTATTGTGATTTATGAAATGAACGTTTTGAAATTTGAGAATATATTTCGGATCGAATATTTTGTTTGAAATAAGTATTGTTTCTGAGAATTAAATATTTTTTGCAATAAATATTTCGTCTGAAAGTGTGATATCATTTTTGAAAAAAATGATAAGTTTGCTCTCGTATGTTATATGTTGAACATTTTGAATACATGAACGCTTTTGCAATGTTTTGGTAAAAACATTTTGTTTTGAGATACCCAGCTATGAGATAGCGTAGTCTTAATACACCGGCGCTGTATCATTTGCCTTAGTGACTATACTTGTGTCTTAGTAGCTTATACTCACCTTTGTGGCTATACCATTGTGCCTTAGTGGCAAATCTCCGCCTTAGTGGCTATTACCGAGTTCAGTTAACTCGATGAATATGATCTTCAGTTCCCGTCAGAAAATGTTTTGAAACTACTCTATGAAAATACTTTGGTATTTAACTCGGTAATTACTTTTGCATTTATCTCTGAAAGTACTTCGGTATTTAACTCTGAAGATAAATTTGGAATTTATCTTTGAAATATTTTGAGTATTTATCTCTAAAAATAACTGAATACTTTTCTCTGAAATATTTTCGAAAGTGAACGTGAATTTCAGAAAATATTTGAAAGGAAAACACTTTGGCTAATTTGGATATGAGAAATTAAATATGTTATTTATTTTCTTCATTTAATCAATTTCGGTAATTGTTTGTTGTCTACACTGTTTACAAAAAGGATTGCAAAGTGGATTTTTGAAATAATCTATTTATATATACTAGTGTGTGTGTGTGTGTGTGTATATATATATATATATATTTGGATATATATCTGCATGTGGTAGTTTTTGAAAATGTTTTCAAAATTCTTTTGAGGAGCTTGAGTCTTTCTGTTGTATTATCCTTTCACTAGGGAATCTTACGCCTTTTATTTTTCTTATTTTTGTTTTACTTCACTTTTTAGGTGATATTGATAACGGTCGTTTGATTCTTCAACGCTCAGTGAATGCCCTATTGTTCGGACCGAGTTTCTGTTATACTAGTTGTTCCACACCGAGTAGTGGGTTATGATTATGTATCTGTTAAATAATGTTTAATGGTTTTACTTAAATTACTTATTTAGTACTTTGATATTATAATTATGTTTTAATTATATTCGGGAATATTATTTTTGGAAAACTTATCTCTGTTAAACGTTTTAATTTGACTAATAAGCCGGTTATTGATAATAATTTGATAGATATTTCTGTTCTCCGAGACTTGCGCGAGATGGGTCGGGGCTTCCATAGACGGTTCTCCTTATACGCCGATCATGGTCCGAATTTCGGGTCTTGACACCTTCTCTCTTCCCGTCGCCTTCAAACGTCGTCACTTCGTCGTCTGTCGCTTCAATTGCCAATAGATCTCTTTGTTGAAACGCGTCAATCTGAAACATAGGAAATTCGAAAGATCGACGAGGAGTGAAAATCAACAGAGGAGACGGTGAATCGAAGAGCAGATTGAAGGAGGAGAGAGAGAGAGAGAGAGAAAGTGTGACGAGGAACCAGATCTGCAAACAATCTCAGATCTCGAATTTGATGGTGAAGTTGCAGTAGCATGATTGGTTTTGAAATCATTAGGAAGCAGAAGCAGCAATCTCATATCAGAATCACCTCCAACCTCCCCCTGCCTCCGAAGCTCTTCTCCTCTCCTTTCTCCACCGCTCTTCCACTCATCGTTGCCCGTAATTTCTTCTTCAGAACTCAATTTTGCTTATTAATGTTCGAAAATGGAGATTGATTTTTTTTTTGTTTCTTTCGTTTGGTCACAGGGAGAATATGTTCGCTGACATGGAAGAAGGTGAACTAGGCAAACAAAGTGTCATTTTCGAACAAATTTGTACACATTTACTCGATTAATGATAAAATGTTTTGAGTTTTTGATCCTATCATTGCGTTTGAATTGTGATTTTGCATTAATGCTAAAGTCACATGTGGAACTAAGGTGTTCAATGATTGTTGCCATTTAAGTTGTTTTATATATGTTTTTCACCTTTTTATTGATGAATTTGTGTGTTGTTAACTTGCAGGTTCTTTGGAGATTTGGATCAAGAGCCAACCCAATCTCCCCCGCTTTGCAAATATTCTGACTTAAAATTGTTAAAAAAATTAGAAGGTTTTTAAAAAGGTATATTTAAGGTTTATTTTTTATTTAATACTTTTAAAAAATTTATTAAAGGTTTATTTAAGGTTGATTTTTAGTTTTTTAAAGTTTTTGAAGTTTTTAAAAGGTTTATTAAAGGTCTATTTTAGTTTTTAAAAGGTTTATTAAAGGTTGATTTAGTTTTTTAAAAAGTTTTTAAAAGGTTTATTCAAGGTTGTTTTTAGTTTTTAAAAAGATCTTTTAAGTTTTAGAAAGGTTTATTTAAGGTTGATTTCTAGTTTTTTAAATATTTTTTTCAAAAGTTTATTTAAGGTTGATTTTTAGTTTTTAAAAAGTTTTCTAACTTTTTAAAAAGTTTATTTAAGGGTTTTTAGTTTTTAAATAGTTTTTCAAGTTTTTTAAGGTTTATTTAAGGTTGATTTTTAGTTTTTTAAAAGTTTTTCAAATTTCTAAAAGGTTTATTTAAGGTTTTTTTTTTTTAAGTTTTGAAGTTTTTTGAAGGTTTTTAAATGTTTTTAAAATATAAATTAAATTTTAGTTTAGTTTTTATTTTTTTATTTGGTTTTTAATTAGTTTTTTTGGTTAGATATTAAAAAATAATGAAAAGACAAGTTGATTAAAAAAGCTAATACAATAATTTAAACCTAAAAAAATGAAATAAATCATCAAATTAAAAAATTGGGAAAAATAAAGATGAAAATAAAGTAAAAAAACAATTTAGATGTAAAAACAATAGTTTAAATGAAAAATAAAAATAAAAGAGAAACAAAGAGAATAAAAAAATAAAAATTACATCTTAAAAAAATTGAAAAAGTTGTTTTCAAAATTAGTACAGTGACTTTTGAAAAGTCACCCGAATAACTAAGGGTGTGTTCATTAATAGAAAACATGACCAGTTTTCTAGAAAAAATTCTAAGAAAATTAGAAATATAGAAAACATGTTCAAATTGCATATTTTTCTAAGAAAAATAGAAAACCGGGTTTTCTAAAATATAACTGAAATGTAGAAAACTACTTTTAATAGTTTTTCAAACTTTTCCTTTATAAAAAATCACTGAGTTTTTCAAAATTTTTCAAATCAGAAAAATAGAAAGCACAGAAGCAACTCATCTCACTTAAAATAGACATTAAGTACATGTATTTACTGTGTAAAACTCTAAACTAAGACAACTTGATTTTCTATACATAAAATACATATACTTAACTTGATTTTTCTATAGAAAATTTATAGAAATTTGTTGAATTTGAACAAATTTTCAGTTTTCTAAACTAAGTGTATAACTTTTGAACGTATTTTCTCAAATTTTCATAATTTCTTAAAATTAAAAAATTAAAAAAATTAGAGATAAAAAAATAAAAATAATTTTCTATTAATAAACACACCCTAAGCATATGAGGCTGAGGTCATCTTTGAAGCCTCTTTGGTTGCAAAAGCTGTATTGAAAACAACTTTCCTGTGAAAAAATTATTGTCCGTCGAAAAAGAAAAGATGTAAGGCCACACAATATGTAATTGAATTTTCAAATGGTCCTATATTTGAAAGTTGCCCTCAAACATATCCTAGTAAGCATATGGTCCGGGCCGAATGAAGTGTATTGTTGAGGCCATTAACTTGAATTGTTGAAGTCTTTTAGTTAACGTTGTGGCTAGTCCTGGGCATTTAAGCCCGGCCCGCCCAAAACAAGGGTCTGAGCTCAAGTTTTTAGCCCGTAGGGTCGGGCTGGGCCAACAAATAGGCTTGAATTAAATTTGTGGCTAGGCCAAGGTTCTTCAAAAATAGGTCCGGTCAGGAGTATATATATTATATACATAAGATTGTTGTTGACGGGCTGGTAAGAGCGTGTAGCACTTACCATTCACCCAGGTTTGAATCATCCTAGGCGCTGAAATTTTTCATTTATGCAACAGATATAACATACATGTTATACGCATAAAAATGTGGTGGATGAGTTGGTGATGCAGCGGTACTATGCCTTTGAACCCTGAACCAGGGTTCGAATCTCTCCGGTAGCAAAATTTTGCCATTTCTATGGAACATATGTTGGCCCACGGACTGGGCCAAGCAATCGGCTCAGTCAACCCGGCCTGGCCTGGCCCGAAGGACTGGGCTGGAAAAATGCCCTCAAACCCGGTCCAGCCTGGCCCGGTGCCCAGCCCTAGTCGTGGCTTGGCTTCCATATACGAAAGTAAGTGGACTATGCTATTTGCTGGCTGGCTGTAGCTTTTGATTGGGTAGAGGCCCCATAGTGTTTATACTTTGGGAAAATTACGCCCTAGTGCGTCTTATAATTTTAATTATCGTGCCATGAAAAAAAGATTTTTTTAAATTCCGTCCATAAAAACTTGGCTTTCTAGAAATTATTTTCAATCCACCGTATTATTTTTATAATTTTGTACATTATTTTCTCTCTTTCCCTTATTGTTTCTATTTTTCTCTCTTAATTTTGTTCTCCTCCCTCTTGTTCCTCTTTGTGCCTTTTGAAAACCGATGCTCTCTCTTGTCCGTTCCTCTCGTCTCTGTTTTATCCCTTCCTCTCTCTCTACCGACGCAAGATCCAATGGTTTCCGTCCTTGTACGCTTTTCTTGCTCTGCTATCTCTGTTCTATTTCTCTCTCTCTTCCCCATCATCTGCCTTTCTTGTCCATCAGCATCTCTCCTCCTACTTCGTCACCATCAACCTCTGCCATGTCTCCTTATTCTGCCTTTCTCTTTTCGTTGTCAGACCGTCGCGCCAAGAATCCTCCTTTGTCGTCAGATTTGGACCTTCGCATCAAATCTCTCAGTTTCGTCTCTCGTCTCATGCTTCGTCTCTAGGCTTTGTCGCTTTTCTAGTCTCAGCCTTGTCTCTCGGCATCTCTCACTTTTCTTTTCGCTACAGATCTTGTTTGGGGAGATCTAGTTTTTGGTGTGGATATGTCTCTTCCTTCTTGTTTTGGTACAGATCTGGTTTTTATTTGTGTTTGGTGGAGATTTGCGTTTTCTTTTTGTTCGGGTGCATGATCTATGTTTTCTGGTTGGTGCCAATATGTCTTTGCCTATGTCTTTTCTTTTTTTTGGTCTTTTGCTTCTCATTTGAGATTGAGATTCGGTTGAGGAAGAAGGTCGGGGTGGGGAAGAAGAAGATTTATTTTTGGTTTATTTTGAGATTATTTTTTAAGTTTATTTTATTTAAAAGGTTTGTTTCAAGTTTATTCTAGGTTTATTTTGATTTTATTTAGGGTTTATTTAGTTTTAAAAATGGTTTTAAATTTTGTAAAAGGTTGATTTAAAATTTATTTAAGGATGTAATTTAGTTGCTAAAAATTTTAAAAAAGAGTTTATTTAAGTTTTTTTTTAAGTTTATTTGAAGTTTATTGAAAGTTTAAGTTTCCTATTATGGTTTATTTTTGTTTTATTTTAGGTTTATTTTGAGATTAATTTTTAAGTTTATTTTATATAAAAGGTTTATTTTAAGTTTATTTTATGTTTATTTTGAGTTTATTTAGTTTTAAAAATGTTTTTAAATTTTGTAAAAGGTTGATTTAAATTTTATTTAAGGATGAATTTTAGGTGTTAAAAATTTTAACAAGAGTTTATTTAAGGTTGTTTTTAAGTTTATTCGAAATTTATTGAGATTTTAAGTTTTCTATTATGATTTTTAGTTTTAAAAATTTTTTATTAAAAAGATCTATTTAAGTTTTATTTTTTTATTGAAAGATTTAAAAAAGATTTATTTAAAGTTTTTTTTTTGTATTTAAGGATTTTAAAAATTTTATTTTAGTTTATTAAGATAAAAAAATAATTAAAATGAAAAATTGGGAAAAATAGAAAACTAACTATAAAAATGTGGATTAAATTGAATAAAAAGATAAAAAAGACACAAAAAATATTAGAGTGTAAAAAAAGTAATTTCCGTAAAAAAATATAAGGTTTATTTTGGATTTATATTTTTTTTATTATATTATATTTTGTTTTTATTTTTTATTTAAAAAATATTTTTGGGGTACCGTATGGGAAAAATAATTTTTGTGCGGAATAATAAGACCTCTGTAGTCAATATTAATCTATTTGATTTGTAATTAAATTTTTAAATGAGGTTATTTATGTAAGTTGCCCGTATACTTTTGCTTCTCCATGTTGCCATGTAAATTTTAAGGTGTGCGAGATTGAACGACTTGTATGGCACCACCAACATAAAGTTTAGAGTTAATTATGCGGAGTATCTTCTCATTTGAGATTGAGATTCGGTTGAGGAAGAAGGTCGGAGTGGGGAAGAAGAAGATTTATTTTTGGTTTATTTTGAGATTATTTTTTAAGTTTATTTTATTTAAAAGGTTTGTTTTAAGTTTATTGTAGGTTTATTTTGATTTTATTTAGGGTTTATTTAGTTTTAAAAATGGTTTTAGATTTTGTAAAAGGTTGATTTAAAATTTATTTAAGGATGTAATTTAGTTGCTAAAAATTTTAAAAAAGAGTTTATTTAAGGTTTTTTTTAAGTTTATTTGAAGTTTATTGAGAGTTTAAGTTTCCTATTATGATTTATTTTTGTTTTATTTTAGGTTTATTTTGAGATTATTTTTTAAGTTTATTTTATGTAAAAGGTTTATTTTATGTTTATTTTGAGTTTATTTATGGCTTATTTAGTTTTAAAAATGTTTTTAAATTTTGTAAAAGGTTGATTTAAATTTTATTTACGAAAGAATTTTAGGTGTTAAAAATTTTAAAAAGAGTTTATTTAAGGTTGTTTTTAAGTTTATTTGAATTTTATTGAGATTTTAAGTTTTCTATTATGATTTTTAGTTTTAAAAAATTTCTATTAAAAAGATCTATTTAAAGTTTATTTCTTTATTGAAAGATTAAAAAAGGTTTATTTAAAGTTTATTTTTTTGTATTTAAGAATTTTAAAAAGTTTATTTTAGTTTATTAAGATAAAAAATAATTAAAATGAAAATTTGGGAAAAATAGAAAATTAACTATAAAAATGTGAATTAAATTGAATAAAAAATAAAAAAAGACAAAAAAAATATTAAAGTGTAAAAAAAGTAATTTCCGTAAAAAAAATATAAGGTTTATTTTGGATTTATATTTTATTTTATTATATTATATTTAGTTTTTATTTTTAAAAAAAATATTTTTGGGCACCGTACGGGAAAATAATTTTGTACGGAATAATAAGATCTCTGTAGTCAATATAAATGTTGTCGATTTGTAATTAAATTTTTAAATGATGTTATTTATGTAAGTTGCCCTTATACTTTTGCTTCCCCATGTTGCCATGAAAATTGTAAAGTGTGCGAGATTGAACGACTTGTGTGGCACCACCAGCATAAAGTTTAGAGTTAATTATGGGGAGTATCATAATTAAAATTTAGATATTGATAAAAATCATTCATAATTTGGTAATAACTTGAATGACACATTTTTAAGTTTAAGTTTTTTGTATACAATTTTTTTAAATTTTGATTCTTAAAGACGCCAGATTCAGTTAGATAAAAATACAAATTTTCTCTTCATTTTCTCACTTCTTTCTCTTTTTACATTTTCTCTCTCCTCATTTTTGTTCTCTCTCTCTCTCTCTCTCTCTCTTCCTCCTCATTTCACCATCTCTGTGGCACCATTAGATCTAGAATCGATCCAGAAAAACATAAGAGAGATAAAATCGATTTCAAACCCTGACTCACCGTCGTGAATCAATAACAATGAGACGAAGCGAAGTGATGGTGAGATGCGAACCAACAGAGAAGGAGAATGTTGTCGCTTATGGAGGATAGATCGACGAACACAACCTCTTATGGAGGAAAGTTCAAAACCAATCAAAGACAACGCCTATGTTTGTCGATTATGCGACAACATAGATGAGAACATAAGCGAGGATGATGAGAACAAAAGCGATGGAGATCAATTTGACATACGTGACAAAGCTGAAGAGAGGTGGCGACAATCTACCAAGACGGAAGAACGATCAACAAAGATGAAGGCGGCGAGAAATCCTAACGCAATCGAGTCAATATCTAGAAATTTTGTAAAATTATTTTTTCAGTCATCAAGTTAAAAAAATAACAGCTTTGCACGCCTATGAAGAGCTTCGTACATCTTTGGAGACCTTTTTGTATACTTTGTAGACATTTGTAGACTATAGCATACACCTTTGAAGACCTTTTGTGTACCTTGTGTATAGTTTTTATAGACCTTTGAAGACTTCTATATACCTTTGAATACTTATATATACCAAATTAGTTACCATTAAATAAATTAAATTTGTAAGTATCGTGTATACCGAATACATATATATATACAAATAATTCATATTAATTTAAAAAAATATTACATTAAAAATTTATTAAATCAAATTTCTTATAAAAAATGTGGACTTATTTTTAAAGACATTTGAATGCCTTCTGGAAAATTAGATTTTTTTTGTTGGAATTCATTTTTTAGCAAAAAATATCAATTTCTTGTAAATATGTCATTTTTTATAGTTGGAAATTTAGATGACATTTATCAAATTCAGTATATATTTTTCTAATAAAAGTGTGATTTTCCCTAAAGTTTAGTATATGGCATTTAAAGATGGTTTGGTTCAAAATTTTGTGGGTAATGAAATTAGAATTAATTATATAAAGAATGAGAATAACAATAATTTGAATCAAAATAATTTTTATTATAACTGGGTAATTTAATGCAAGACAGAAATTTGATTCATATGTTTCTTTGTTTGGTTTATATTTGTTACAGAATCATAATCAATCATAACATTTTACATATATATTATACCAAATACATATTTTTATACACTAAAATAGATATCAAAATATTTTAGTGTATAAACTCACATGTCATAAAAATTTGATAAAAAAAATAGATACTAACACATAAAATGTGCTAAGAAGAACAAAAGAAAGAAAAAGAAAAAAAAATGTGGAGGCAGTAAGAAGAATAAGCAGAAAGTTTAGACAATGATAGGATAGCTTGTCGGTTGGCCCAAGATTTTTCAAGATTGAATTTAGATTATTTTTGAATTTTTTGTTTTATTTAAATTAAACTAATAATAAATATATAAGTTGAAAAACAAATATCACAAATATTGTTAGTATTATTTTTTACAAAAATAATTCATAACATGTTATTCTAAAATTGATTATAAGGTAATGGTAATACAATTAACGGGGAGTTCTCATATTAATCACATTCCAGAGTTGATGAGTAATATCATTTCCTAGCTTAGTGGGAGTGAGAATAAACTTTTAGTGAAGTAAATACAAACAATGAGAATCATAATCTAATTTTTATTCCCCATAATTCTCATTTCCACCCAAAAGCTATAAACTAAACGACCTCTTAGTATTTTGTATGTTTTTTTTTTAATTAAAACTAGATGCTACTATATCTATAATTTGACTATTAAGAAGATCTGCTATTACGATATATTCTTCGTTATCCGCTAAGATCTATATTTCTCTAAACAAGCTCCCAATAAGTTGTGCAATCATTTCTTAAATCATAACATTCTTGGGAAAAAATTACTAATATACCAAGGTCCTAGAAATTTGCATAATTAAATTTCTAATACCACCGTTCGTTAGTCCAAGTATAAGGAGATTTAGATTCCTTAAATAATCACTCGTGTTCAAATCTTTGCGAAGCTTATAGTATTGTGTAAGGAACTTATAAGGTCGAGGGGGTTAAACTTGTTTATGGCATCTGCAGTACTCAAAAGAGAGAGTTACACTGCTCATTTCAACTCTCTTTTTAGGATAAAACTTATAATAGTTATTGACCATAAATTAGATGCTATGCGGTGAAAAGAATTCTTTGTAAATATTAATTTTTGGTATTTATGTTTTACAGATTGATATAAATGAATTCAACAAAATTTATGAGGATTTATATTTGGTGTTATCAAGAGTGAGACTTTTGATGACTAGAGATGTGATCCAAATCAAATTGTAATTATGAGGATTTATTTCTGAGTTTGATTCATTTAGACTCTGAACTTGAGTTGTTGGAAGGGTAAATCTCT
>CAODLS010643694.1:0-22931 GCA_948243855.1 Flueggea neowawraea | reverse complement strand
TTTTATTCTAAAAAATACGGAACTCTCGATTCGGCCAACAAAAATTGAAACCAAATATACCTATTGGTTCCTCTCAACCTCAGGAACATTAATCCATCAACAATTTTCTCAAACAAACAACAAAATCATCAGAAATTAACCAAACCCGAATCTAACCCTAGGCATTTAAAGAACTCATCATTTCTTCTGATTTCAAGCTATATTTATGTTAATTTAACATCTAACAATCATAATCTAACAACCTACAACATCCATTTCAACAAAAACATGCAAAATCTGAATCTCATTTCATTTTTGGCCTAAAACCCATTTCAGAAATTAAATGCATGAAATAGATGAAAGGAAGAGATTAGAACTGCAATCTTACCTCCAGAGATGTGTAGGAATGTTGGGAAACTAATGAGAGGCAGAGAGAATCGATCTGAGAGAGTGAAAGTGTGAAAAATGAGAGTTTCAGACGAGTTTTATGCGTTTTAAACGACCACGGATTGAAACGCACCGTTTCGATATTTTGAAAGGAACGTACGTCATTCTGTCATGCAACGTACGTATTGGTGTCACAACGTACGTTATAAAGTGTACAACATTTGTCTTATAACCAAAGGTATTCTTCTTCTGGAGTTGAATCACTATTGTTGCCAAAAGGATCTCTTTGTAGCTCATATCTTGGTGGTGGTTGGACAGGAGCAACTTGCTGTAGTTCCTCCATAACTGAATCTTGAAGCTGACCAGGTGAATCATATGGACCTTCAAATATTCCTATAGTGCCAGGTGTCATTGTGACAGATGATGGTGTGATGACAACCTCCATAGGACGAGTCTGAAATCCCGCTAACATCGTTGGTGGTGGCAATATCGAATTATTGATAAAGCATGAATGCTCTACCAAGCTTTCTCATTGCAGAGGGTTGCTGTGAACAGATGGGAATATAGTACCCCATGAGTAATAGATGTGTTGTGTCCATAATAAACCTTGAGAGTGACGAAAGTAAGGGCGATGGAAGATGTATACTTCAGATGAGGGTTGTCCATGTCTTCCAAGATGTCTCTCATTATCAATGGTGATCTGCAAATTCTTTCTCTATACAGTGATATCATCAAACCATTCAAGGAAAGTGCATAACAAAGATCTGCACTGTTGGTTGTCATTGAGATGGTCAAGTATTTCCTGGGCAGTGAACTCAATGGAGATTTTGTGTGCAGTGATCAGACACCATAGGAATCAGAGGAAATCTTCTGTGAAAGATGAAGCCATAAGTTGTGGTTTAGTGAGGAAGACATACAGAGGATTGAATACAAAATACCTCGGTATTAGACTTGTAAAGTATATCTCTGGTAACTTTACTCTGAAATGAGTCACATGTGTCTGAGCAAAAAGAATGATTTGACTGGGTCCTTTATTTCCACTAAGACTAGGTGGAAAGTCTTTTTTCTGCATGGTGACAAGATACTTTGGCTTTGGGCCAGATAAGTTGGATGGTCCCGCCATAAAAATCAGTGGGATTGTGCCTTTTGAGGTGATCATAGGAATTGATCTTTTAAATTTCTTTTGGTGGAGATCAATCATCAATTGTCCTGGAATATTTCTTTTAGTCTGAGAAAGACAGTTTGCAATAACATTGTTGTTGCCTTTGATGTGTTTCACTTCAAACTCATACCGACTGAACCAGTCATTCAGTCTAGGGCATTGACTATCTGATACCTCCTTATTCTTGAACTCAAGGATCCTGGGGAATGATGAATTATCCATTTCTATTAAGAACCTGTGTCCAACGAGATGGAACCAAAACATCTAATTCCATTTTTGACTGCCAGTATCTCTTGGAAGACTGTATGGTAATATTTGTCTACATCAGATAATTGACCACTTGCATGGCCACAATATTCTCTGTTTCCATTGTTGTCTTCTTCCAAAAGGACAGCTCCCCAATATTCATCGTTGGCATCAGTTTGTATGACCCATTTTCCCTCTCCGAGAATCTTTATAGCTGGCGGCTTTTTTGCACAGTTGTTTTAATTGCTGGACAGCTGTAGTATGTTCTGGTCCTCAAGGTTTTTGAGCATCTTTGACAACTGGCTGGTGTATTGCGCTACGTGTGATATGAATTGTCTCACATAATTTACAATCCCGAGAAATGATTGAATTTCTTTTCTGGTGAGATTTTTTTTTGGAAACTGTTCAAGTCCTTTCGCAATGTGATGTTCAATTTGAAAATGTCGATTCTCAAAAGTAGAGCCTAGAAACTCTATCTTGGGTTGGAGCAATTTGTTCTTCTTTTTGGATAGCATAATTCCGTATTTATCTGCAAACGGAAAAGTGTTCTCTACGAAGTTTATCACTCAACAGAAGATTGGGATAAAGATGTTCCCATGAGTCGTAATTTGGACTCACGTTGTTGGCACACAGCTCACAGGGAAGGACGTGCTTATAGGATTCGATGTGATTAGCAAATTGAAGAAGCTAACAATTGGCGCATAAGGAGTCTATTACAAAAGACATTTCAAGCCATACTCTGTGGTTCAATCTTTGTATAGTCTTACTCCTACCGTCCCAGGAGAACATCCATTGATGACGAAGTATTCTCACTTGTTCTCTGAAAGCCATGCAAGCTTCTCACATCCTAGACCACTATGAAAAAATATGGAGTTTTTTTATAAGTTTTAGGGCTTTTGCAGCTCGAGAATTTAATTATTTTCTAAGTTCCGATAAGTTGTTGCAACAACCATGGATAACGTTAGAATAAGACAAGCAAGTACTATTGAAAGTTGTATCCTTCCTATAAAATATGAACCAAAATCCTCTCGCATATAATAGGCTTTGGACAGAAGGTTCTAATTTATTATTAGATAAAGACTATTAAGTTGTACAATAATTGCAATTTGATTAATATTTCTAATTAAATATTAAAACAAAAAGTTGTTCAATTGCAACTCTTAAAAATTTGGACTTTTAATTGAAAAAAATTATCCCAAAATTTATGTTATTTATGGTTGAGCATTTTTTTGAACGTATTGAACAAACGAAATATATATTTAAATAAATGGAATGGAGTTTCTATCTAATGTGTAAAACTGTTTGTTTGGCTAAACTTGGTAAAGTGAAGGCTTCCTAATAAAAGAAAGGCTTATTTATTTATTTTTGTTAAAATTTCAACTGGAATATAGGCCACAAATGAATGACAAATTTGTATAACTCTAAAAATTAGCTTGAAAAGAGATGGAGAGGTTATGAATTTAAAAAGATCAAGCTTGAAAATATACAACTATGTTGCTTTTTTTCCCAGGTGAAGATATTTTCACTGATAAAAAAGTTCAAGAAGGAAGATGCAAATTTTCGGTCCAAGAGAGGTGCATAAGTGGGCTAATTAACTAATATGGATCATGTCCTTCTTAATAGGTTCAACTCATTTGATGTATTGTTCGTTTGGATTTTTGGTTTGTACAATTTTAGCCTTAAAATGTGCCTAAGTGGGTTAAGAGAGGTAGATATTTATAAGCTATCTTTGATCTCATCTCCTAATTGATGTAGGAATTATGGTACATTAGTAGTCCCTCCGTCAAGGCCAAAAGCATCACCGTCCCTATGGTTAGAGGATTAAACCCTTTTTCTAGCGCCATCTGTGTGGACCATACTTCTCTTAATTGTCTCAATAGGTTGAGGAAGGTGGATGCTTATAAGTTACCCTTTCTCATCTCCTAGTTGATGTAAGAATCATGACATATAACTAACCCCTAATTGAAGTCTATACAAATTAGGCTTTTTACAAATATTAGTTGGATTGGATTGACTTGACCCAGACCCAAAAACAAAACAGGTTCTAGAGTTACAATTGTTGGTACCACCACCAAAAAGGAACTAATCTCTTGCTATAAACATGTATATCAAGGCAACGCACTGAAGGACTGTAGGTTAGCTCAACAAGGTGGAAGCTGCATTGAGAAAACTCTCCCCCCCTTTTTCATAGATGAAAACAAATGCCAAAATCTCGTAAATCTCTATGGAAGAGATCCTAAGCTCCATCAAACAGATTTGGACAATGTGCACAAAATAAGAAGACTCAATATTAGAAACAAAAACATATCCAAAAATCCAGTGAAAACACCTAAATTCTATAAAGGAGAAACACTTTATCATATGGAAACTAAGATAATTAAAGAGGAAAAAAAACTCAAACTCTATAAAGGATAAAGGCTCCATTAAGAAGAAACCGAAAACATAAAATGGAGCATCATTTTTTTATAGATGAAAACACTACATTAAAGATACAAATTGAAAAGTGATTGAGGCTTTTGCTAACCAAAAAGGCTAAAGAAAGCTTCAAATCTAAAACAGGCAAAGGATCTTACTTAAAGAACTATGTTGCTTCAGTTATTGATGCAATTTACCAATCTAATAAAGAATTATACTTATTTTATTAATATAGTATGTATAAGTAACAAGGTGGAGTTATATGCAAATAAAACATCATTGTTAGACAATGTCTTGCATCTCAAGCTATTCTTGTTATTTTAGTTTCTTTAGATGTCTAGTTGATTGAGTCTTTGATTTAGTTTCCTTGTATGAGTCGAATACCACTAGGGTTCAGCCTAGCCTTCTTATGTGTTGTGTGTGCCCTAGTTTGTGACTATATAAGTTGCACTTCTATGTTCTCTCTTTTAGCTGATTCAGTGATACAATTCTCATGAGCACTTAGTTTCTCTAACATAGTACCAGAGCAATACTGTGAGTCTTTTTACCCAAACTTCTTCTCTTACTACTTATACGTTCTCAATTAAACTAATTTTTTCCAATTATCTAAGATGTAAGATTCAATTTCTTCAATTCTTAACTCATAGTTTCATCGATGGAACCAAACCCGCACCACCAAAAACATTGTCCTCAACATCAATTGAAGAGCTGCCCAAGTCGAATCCAGAATATATTGAATGGTTCAAGAATGATTAGATGTGCTCACATGGATCCTATCATGTTTAAAGAGGAAGTACATCCTTATATTACTGGTCACATCCTCTTATGAAGTACGGCAAGCCCTAGCCAAGACATTTGTAATAGTCTCTCAAAATCAATAACTTCAGATCCATATCGCTTCAAGAGTTGAAGAAGAATGACCATTTAGTATCCAAGTATCTTAAAAAGGCAAAAGCTCTTGCTCATGAGCTTGAAGGAGTTGGTTTAAAGCTATCTAGTTCCGAATTCAATGCTATCATATACAGAAATATTGGTAGTGAATATCACTCTATAATCATTGCACTAAATCTTCAAATAGAACCTGTTTCGTTCTTATAGCTACATAGCCAACTCATCTAAAGTTCTTAAGAACCAACCATTGTTAACGTTGTCGCCAAACTAAATGGTGCCTCATCCTCTTCTGCATTGCCTCGTATAGTCTCCAATCAAAGTACTTTATTGTCTACTTGTGTTTTAGTTTTGAAATATTAAAAAGGTTTTCAAAAAGGTTTTCAAAATTCTATTTACAATTCAATTCACCCCCCTCTCGGATTGCCATTCTAGTGGGCCAACAATTGCTATCAGAACTTGTGCTCTTGATAAAATTTATTGGCTTAAAAACCAAAGTGTTGAAGATCTCAAAATGACATTCTTAAATGATATTTCTAGATATGACGACTTACCTATTAATTTGTCTCCTTTATTTGATGGTAGCTATTACACTCATTAGAAGATAAGGATGATGATATTCCTCAAGTTCAAAATCATGGATATTTGGCAAGTTGTTGAAGATGGTCCACTTGTTACAATAAAAATGGTAGAAGGAAAAAAAGTGGAGAAGCCAAGAGAAGAATGGAATGACAATGACAAGAGACTCATCTTCCATAACTACAAGGCAATGCACATTCTGTATTGTTCCTTGAGCAAGTCCCTGTTGAGTTCAGTTTTCATGACGATGAATGAAAAACATCCATAAAAAAGATGCAAACTTGCATACTTGCTGATATTCATCAATAAGGCACCTTAATGATCATTAAAGCATGTTAAAGAATTTCAAGATTGCAACAATGCACGTTAATGGTCTAGCAACACGCCTTATTTGTCAACAACGTGTACCAATGAAGCAACAACATACCTTGCAAATACTCTGATGTTCTGGAAGCTTTATGTACAACATTAAGGCACACTAATGATGATCAATGCACGTTGTCAAGGGTTCAGATCGATGAGGAAGACGTTGGTCTGCAAGCAAGGAATGTAGATGATGCAAAGGAAAAATCTTTGGAAAAACCGATCAACACACGTTACAAAGGAATAATGCCCGTAGATGGAGCTTAAGATGAAGGCAAATATGAGATGCTCCTTAATATATAACTTTTAATATTCTCTGACATGCTGATGTGGATTTCAAAGATGCAATCTTGATTAAATCCGTCAACACATGTAGAAGAGGGAGGAACGCATGTTGATGAACATCTGGGTGAAAGTTCATATTCTGGAATTAGGAACAAGGGACACTGATCATTCAACAAGGAACATTGAAGAGTTGATCAATGCATGTTAATGGTGTTCAAGGTACACTAATGAAAGTAGACATTAAATAGAAGCGATACAACTTCAACAAGGCACGCTGATGGACAACAACACACGTTGATATTCTATGCATACTTGAAGAACGCGCGTTAATGAGGAACAACGCTCGTTAATGATATTGATGTCAAGTAAAACAGAATGATAGTGATGGCTATTTCGAGGATCCAATAGCTATATTTATAATAGTGACTATAAATAGGCGTCCCAAGACAGAAGAGAAGTAAGAGGTACCCTTACTATGAATTGCTATTCACTTTATCTCTCTTCTTTACCTTTCAAACCCATTTGACGTATTTACTTACAATCTTATTGTTAGGTTAGTGTGAGCTTTATTATGTTATACCTTTAGGGTTTAATCTTATATCAAGCAAAGTTATTTGCTTGGGGTAGATAGGTTTTCTTGTTGTGGCTTAGAAAAACAAAAGTCGTTGCTAGTGAGCCTTAACAATTAGAGGTGTAGGTTTTATAGTTTGTGACCTGCAAAAACTAGAGGTTTAGTTTGCTTGTTTTGTCCTGAAAACAAGTGATTTCGGTTTTCTAGTTGAACCCGCAAAAACTAGGGATTTAGTTTAGTTTTCTTGTTTTGTCCTCAAAACAATGTGTAACGGTTTATTTGTTGAGCCCGCAAGTGAGGAGATAGTGAATTGAAATTCTCTAGGAGATCTAGAGGAGTGGACGTAGGTCAAGGAGGACCGAACCACTATAAATCTTGGGCTTTGAGATGTCTCTTCCCTTTTCTCTTTGCTTTGCATTTGATTTATATTATTGTGTGTAAATTGGATCTATGATTTTTAAGTTGCTTTCGCATTTAACTTTGATTTTGATTTAAAAGAACTTTGTTATTTGTTTTAGTTTGCAAAAGAATTTCAACAAAATTTTTAACTTGCTAAAAATCTAATTCACCCCCTTCTTGGATTGCCATTGTATATTGGGACCGGAATTTTCAGTCCCAATTCATCAAAATTCTACAATGTGAAACGACTCAAGAAATTTAACAAGCTTTGGAAATTGCATATGAAGGAACACGCCAAGTTAAAGAAAACAAGATCTCTCTCCTAGTCTATAAATATGAGTTGTTCAAAATGGCGGAAGAAGAAATCATTCAAGAGATCTTTCGACCGCTTCAATGATATCATTAATGGTCTTTAAGCTCTTGAAAAATCTTATACACTTTCCGAGCTTGTGAGAAAGATTTTGAGGTCTCTTCCAAATTCTTGGGCTCCTATCAAGAATGCTATTTAAGAAGCCAAAGAGTTGTCATGTCTTCCATTTGAAGAATTGCTTGGATCTTTATTCACCCATGAAATGAGTATGGAGGAATAAGAAGAGAATGAAGGCAAAAATAAGAAGAAAGATTTGGGTATTGCACTCAAGGCATCCACAATATACGTTGAAAGCTCAAATGAAGATAAGGATGAAGAGCATGACTTTGAAGATGTGAGGTATTTTACAAAAGAAGTTCCAAAAATTCCTCAACAAAGAAAAAGATGTTAAGAAAGCAAGCAAGAAGAAGAATAAACTCATGTGCTATGAGTGACATGAATGTCATGCACTGGGTCATGTCAAACCCAATTGCCCATATTTGAAGAAACATGGCAAAAGGAGAAAAAAAGGATTCTTGAAAATGATTACTCTAACCCAAGTGAGGATTCCAAAAATGAAATTAAAGGAATATACTTGACCGTCCTTAAGGAAAAAAAGAGGAAAGCAAGTGTGGTAACACGTTCTCGACACTTTGCTAAATTTTTTATTTCTTCTGTATATATGTTATTTTATTAGTTGTTGATTGATTGATGATTTTTTTATGCTTGTTGGAATTGATTGCATATCATGTGTTTTTAAGTGTTTTCAGGAGGTATTTATTTCAACTGGTTGCTTGCATTGAATTTTCGTTTTTTCAAAGAGGGAGACATTATTTGAAATTTTTTATGCATGCTTTGAATCAAAAAGGGGGAATTTTGTTTTCTAAATTATATCTTTGAAAAATATATTTTACTTATGGCGAGCTAAGTATACTAAGTGTTTTCAAATCCATTCTCTTTGAAAAAGGGGGAGAATGTTGATTTTTCGTATCTTTTTGATGATTACAAAAAGGGAAAAAATGTTGCATAAATTTGCATATTGTTTTTCATAAGTGGTATCATTCTTGACTTGAACATCATGCATATTATTGTGTTGAACTAACCAAGTGACAAAAAGTGAAATCCTTAATCAAATTGTTTGTCATTAATGATTAGATGTTAAAATTCATGTATGTTTTGTTATCATCAAGAAAAGGGAGATTGTTGAGTTCAATTTTGATGATGATGTCCACAAAATATTCATGAAAGAGGTGCAAAGTTGCAGATTCTATGAAATGATAACTCTATGTATGTAATGTATTGATTACGCATGTAACCTGCATGAAGTTGGTGACCTAAGCGCGTAGATGGAGTTGATCAAGTGGAAGACAACGTGTTTTTCGCATGTGCACTCGAGTCCCAGTGCCACTGCGCACGAAGATCATACATCAACGCACGTAAAAGCCAGATCACTAGAATCAGTGAGTACAAATATTGTCTAAACACGTGGAGATGGATTTCTGTGCACATAGATGAGAATCAAAGACTTCTTAGAATATGGCTTAACAAATCTACGCACATAAGGAAGATATAACGCATGTAGTCGAGAATTACTTCTGATGAGAAAGATTTGAGATGCCTATCAGAGGCACAAAGGGAGGCACATTATCCTTGTAGCTCAAAGCAAATAGATGAGTAAAGGTGCAAACTTTGAAGGGGAATATCTACACACATTAATGATCAGCTACACACGTAATCGTGCATGAGGAAAAATCTGACATATCTGTTATGATGCTCCTCGAGATTTGAATTTGACTATTCCTTACATGCCGACATGGAGAATCAAAGGTGTAATCCTAAAATTCAACAACACATGTTATGTAATGTGTTTAAGCACATAGAAAAGGGTCCAACGCACGTAGAGTGAGGTCCAATGCACATAGAGGCATATATCTGAAAACCAGTGGATGCAAAGTTTAGAGCAACACACGTAGAATTGCATCTAACGAATGTAGAACTTTGATGGACATGAAGCTTACGTACATAGAGGGGGAGGCTATGCACGTAAAGTCCATGACGTCATTGCAGTACATAATTTTCTATTTACTCACAACACCTACTTTGAAGTTTGCAACAGCTATTTCTCACCAAGTGGCTATATATAGACGTCCTTCAACAGAAGAAACGTAAGAGAGACTATTACTAAGTTTTGCTATTCTACTTTCTCTCTTGTTCTACATTTCTAACCCATTTGAGATATTCTATTTGCAATCTTAGTTGGGTTGGGTTAAGCTTGATTTTGTATTATCAAGGAAAAAAGTTGTGAAAAGCAAGGCATTTGAAAGAGGGTAGATAGATTTCCTTGTTCAGCTTTGAAAAACAAGAGTGGTTTGCTAGTTTAGCCTTAGAAAACTAGTGGTTAAGTTTTTCTTATTTTGGTTCATTAAAAAAACAAGAGAGGTTAAAGATTTTCTAGTTTGTTTCCTATAAAAAACTAGATGTGTAACGGTTTGTATGTTGATCCCATAAAAATAAGTGGTATAAACGGTTTCCCTCTACCAACAAGTGAAGAGATAGTGGATTGAAATTCTTGAGGGTTGCTCAATGAGTGGACGTAGGTCAAAAATTTCGGGCTTTGATCTTTCTTACCCTTCATCTCATTACTTTTATTTAGTTTGATTGTGTTTTGGATTGTATACTTGTGTTTTAGTTTTGAAATATTGAAAAGGTTTTTAGAATGGTTTTAAAATTCTATTTACAATCCAATTCACCCCCTCTTAGATTGTCATTCTAGTGGGCCAACACTCAACATGTTAAATTTCACTTTCATGAATTTTCTTTTCTGAAGGAACGATTTACTTCCTAAATATTTCAGGACTCTCCTTCTATTTAGATTAATTTTGAAGATCTCCACTCTCATTTGTTAGAGTGGGTGCAGAAGCAGAAGCTTGTAGAGAAGAGAAGAAACAACACAAGCACTTTAGAGAGGTTTGGCCAATCTTGTCTATACCCGCTACCTAAGCTCCTCACTGAGGATTTTTTGAATCCTCTAGTTTCGATGATTGATCACAGTTCAATCCAATAAGGTCAATAAAACATGGTTGATTTTGGCTCACACCTCTGAAGCCTACATAATGTTGATTTCAACTCATACCTTTAAAACTTATCCAAAGTTGATTTTACTCTAGGCTCACACCTCTAAATCCCTTAATTTTTTTTTAAGACTAACAACAAACCTTTCTCACACTCAAAGTGTTATAAAGGAATATAATGAAAACCTTATGCTAGAAGTGATTATGTAGACTTGATGCTCTTGATTTTCTCTTTAACTTTATCTTTTGTGTTTTTGGATGATGTAAATGATAAGAGTTTTTGCATTATGATAGCATAAGTTCATCATCCTATTCTTAGTCTTCTTTTGATGTATTTATAACCTCATTGGAGTGGATAAACTAGAAATTAGAGAGAAATTTAAGCTTTTAATGATATGTCAGAAGCTCTTACTTGTTTAACTACCTTTGTTACTCGAGTAAGTCATACCATTACTCTAGTGAGCCTTTTTGTCACTCATGTGAACGATCTCCTTTTCTCTTTTATCTTGACCTTTCAGTTTTTTTTTATCGCCATGAACATCTTACTTGCGTATGTCGATTTTTCTACTTGAGTGAGAGTGGCAATTTTAGTCTTCCTGGATGGGCATATTAATCGAGTAATCCAAAGTATTACTTGTGGGACATCTAGAAAATCATGTCCCCTGGCGTAGCTGATTACTCACATAAGATAAATTGTTACTTGCAAAAGATCTTCTCATCTATTTTGTTTCTTGATGCTTTGAATTAAATAAGTAATACACTTCAGTTCATTTTTTTCTCATCACCAAAACACAAGAGGATCTAAATGTTAACCACCATTGGTTTAACAATTTCTCCATTTTTGGTGATGACAAAACATTTATGAATTTGAATGCTACATCAAGATCGACAAATTATTGTTAAAATGGGTGCAGAAGCTTCTTAAGGTAAACATTATAGAGAAGAGAAGAAACAATACAAGCAATTTATATTAGTTTGACCAAATTGTGCCTATGTTTGGTTCCCAAATTTGTCACATAGGATTTTCCCAATCCACTAGCTTTGACGATTGATTCTGACTATATCCAAAAAACCTTACAACAAGAATGATATCGACTCATACCTTTAAAGCGTAAATCTCAAGGTTAATTTCAACTCACACCTTTAAAGCCTACACAAGGTGATTTCATTCAATGCTCACACCTCTAAAGCACTTACAAAATTGTTTTCAAAGCTAACAACAAACCTTTCCTACACTTAAAGTGTTTTGGGATGAAGGAATGATGGAAGTATTTAAACCATGATAGCATATGATCATTTTACTTTTTCAGTCTTCCTTTGATGTATTTATATCCCTTTTAAAATAAATAACCATTGGAGTGGATAAATTAGCTATTAGAGAGGGCCTTAAGCTTTTAATGCACAATTAGAGGGATTTTTACTCTTGGAATACATGTGTCACTTGAGTGAGAGCAAAAATTTCAGTCTTTCGAGAAGAGCATATTACTCATGCAATATAAAACGTTAATCGCGGAATGTTTAGAAATCATGTCCCTTGGCGTAGTTGATTACTTACGTAAGATAACTTATTACTCCTGCAAGCTCTTCTATTTTGTTTCTTTGCTATCACTAGAACAACTCCAATGCTTCGCAAAACTTCATTAAAATCAAACTTAGGTTTCCAACACCATTTTGCTCTGGCAGCGTAGAATCCTCCTCAAAATCCGTGATCTACTTTTTTTTCTTGATTCGCAAGTAACTTTCTTTTCCAATTCTATTCCTTCTCTTATTTTCTCTCCTATTTCTTCTCAATTAAATTCAGCTCCTAATTCTATTTAATCTCCATTTTCTTAACATTTTCATTCCTTTTTCAACACCTCTTCTCTTTCTGATTTAGATTCCCAAGCCGCCACTTCTACCTCTGTGTCAAAGCCTAACCTTAGTGCATCTCCTCCTAGCTTAAATTTCATTGTTAACCTCACCAAGTTCATGACTAATACCTCTACCTCAGATCTATTCCCTTCTCTTTCTTCATCCATACAACCTGAACGTACCCATTCTATGACTCTTCATCCTCGTACCATACAATGCGCTTAAGCTCTCCAAAGGATAAAATCTCTTTCTTCTTCTAACTTTCTTGATTGTGAACCCTCACCTTTAATTGAGCATACAAACACCAGCAATGGGTTCAAGCCATGTAAGCCAAAATCAATGCTCTCACCCAAAATCGTGCTTGGAGTCTTATCCCTCGTCCTTCTAACACTAATATTGTTGGCAACAAGTAGGTGTACCACATCAAACAAAGTCAAGCTGGTTCCATTGAAATTTACATGGCTCGTCTCATAGCCAAAGGGCTTACTCAAGAAGATAGTGTATACTACATTAAAACCTTTAGTCCCATCGTAAAGATGCCTACCATTTGACTTTTTCTCTCCTTGGCTAGTATGCACTCTTTCCCTCTTTGCCATGTTGATATTCCAATGCTTTTCTTCCTATTGATTGGTAGAAAACAATTTTTATAAATTAACCCCAAGGTTTCATTCATCCAGCCTATCCTGATCATGCTTACTTCTATACAAGTCATTGTATGGGGTTAAACAATCCCTTTATGCGTAGTATCATAATCTCATGTCTCATATTTCTTCCCCTTGGATTTGTAGCTTCTTAAGCTGATCACTCTCTTTGTTTATAAGAAGGATGGTGTCCTTCTTTATGTTCTAATGTTTTGTTGATGACATCATTGTGACTAGCAATTGCTTTGTTCATCTCCAGTGGTTCTTTAATCAACTTTGGCTACGCCTTTCCCATTCGTGACTTAGGTGATCACGCTTACTTCTTGGGCATACAAGTTACCCGTGGTAATGACACTCTCTTCCTATCACAATATAAGTATATTCAAGATCTTCTTTCTCAACTTAACATGGCTTCTGTTAATATCTGTGACACTACAATGATGTTGTCTTCACCTCTGTCTAAGTACTCTAGGTCTTCTTTCGAGGATCCTACTCTTTACAGTTGCATTGTTGGAGCTTTTCAGTATGTTACTCTCACTTGTCTTGATAATTAGTTTGCTGTCAATTGTCTTTGTCAATTTATGCATGAGTTGAATGTTGATCATTAGAAAGGAGTCCAAAGTCTCTTGCGTTACTTGAAAGCCACCACTGCCATGACTCTTGTCTTTACTAAGGACAGTTTATGCAATTCCAGTGTTATTCTAACAGTGACTGGGCCTGGAGTCCTGATTAGCATTGATCTATTTTAGGTATGTCGTGTATCTTGGTTCTAATCTTATATCTTGGAATTGTGGGGAACAACAAATTATCTATCGATCCTTCACTGAAAGTGAATATCGTGCTTGGATAATGCTACTAGTGAGCTTCTTTGGTTGCAGTGCTTGTGTTAGGAATTAGGCCTCAAATTGAAGGTGCCTTCCATTCTGTTGTGTGATAACTTGGGTGCCATCCATCTTACTCAAAATCTAGTGTGTCATGCTCGTACTAAGCATATTAAGCTCGGTTTTTATTTTCTACGCCACCAGATTTAACAAGGCCATATTCAAGTGCACTTCATTCCTATGTTTGAACAAATTGGTGACCTCTTCACCAAGGCTCTACCTCGACATCTATTCTTTGAGTATAAACTGAAGCTTTAGCTTCATCCATTTACTCCATCATCATCTTGAAGGGGGTGTTAGACAATGTCTTACATCTTAAATTGTTCTTGTTATTTCAATTTCTTTAGATATCCGTTGATTGAGTCTTCAATTTAGTTTCCATGTGTGAGCCGAATACCACTTGCTTTCGGCCTAGTCTTCTTGTGTGGCGTATGTGCTCTAGTTTGTGACTATATAAGCTGCACTTTTTTATTCTCTCTTTTAGTTCATTCAAGAATACAATTCTCGTGATTACTTAGTTTCTCTAACAATCATGAGGTCTAAGATCATTACTTATAAAAAAATAATAAAAAGCCTAAGATCGTTGCGGGGTCACTTCCTCGGACCTACCTTAATAACTGAGTAAGCTGCAATTGTTTGAAAAATTACGAATAGATGTAAGTAGATAAATAACATTAGAGGGTTCATTTGCCTTATTGTTGAAATTAGTGAAAATGGGTGGGTTGTAGATGCAATTGGGTTTTGATTTTATGGTTTAGAAAAGTTGTGCTATCGATTTGCAAGTATGGTGAGAAAAGCGATAGGTAATGGCCATAAGTTTGAATTGCCCAACATAGATGACAAGGGAAGAGGGTGGGGCAGAGGTGGGGGGGCACGCGCAGTTAGATGTGACCATGGTTATAGAATCGTTGGTTCCAGTTTAAAGAGTTGAAGGAACATGAAATTGAACTACTTAGGACGGTCCTCAACAACCAAGTTCGAATTCAGTTTCAATTATGAGTGATTTGGTTCATGGTTTTCAATTGGTTTAGACAATTTTATTTTTATTCTTTTTTACTTTTAAATCTAAATTATTTGAACAAAAAAATTGAAAAAATTGTAATACTATATATAAATTACGCAAAAAAATATTTCTGTTTTTTATTGAACTAGCGATTGAACCACTGGTTCATTTGACTGATTTGAAACTGAAAGTTTTGCAATTTCTTTAAATCTAGAACTTAACCAAACTAGCCAGTAAGATTTTGGTCTCATGTGGCAGCCGATTTTAGATTAGACGATTTCAGACTGATTTCGCATGAGCCAATTCTATCCGATCCCATAAAAGGGTTTCTGGTTTTGGTGCTTTTCATCAGATAAGAGGTAGTGATGACCATTATCTACGTTCTTTTAAACTAGGATTTTAAAATGTGAGGGAAAAAATTTCTAATTAGACTCTTAACAAGAGCAAACATTAAAGACTAAAACGTTAATGTTCGACCAAAAAAAAAAAAACTATAACGTTAATTACTCTGGGGGAAAAAAGTTAAGGAATGGAAGATATATTTAAAGGATAAATTTGATATCAAACAAGTCTAAAAGTTTCTTTGCCACTGAAAGAAAGAGTATATCCTGGCATGCTTTGTCTTGTTTCCAACACAGTTCAATTTTCCTATGAGTCCAATCATTACAGTACCAACTCCATTAAACCACAGAACAACTGAACTGATCTTCAAAGTCGCTTTATAATATATACCTGTCACTTTTTCTTCACTGCTAAATGTTTTATTAGGACTATTATTAATCATGATGCAAAGCTTTATGCAACCTTAAATAATGCTTGTGATGTTTTTAACCAACAATTTTTAGTGGATAGCAATGTCTTTACAAGCTCAAATCCTGCTTCTTTTGCTCTGTAAATATCACATATTGGTTGGTGAGAGATACACAGGAGAGAATTGTATAGATATTGCAAAAATGTACATTGGCATGTGTTGTTTTAAACAGATCGTAGAAAACAGGTAAATCCTAAATGGTCCAAATAAATCTTCATTTGAAAGCAAACAATTTTTATTAGAATAATGTTTTTGTACTGTTTCAACTTTAAAATTTTCAATTTGTAATGGTTAAAATGTTTTTTTCTTTGCCTATAAATCGTTATCTTTGCGTTTTTATTTTTCTAACTCCGTAAAATCTAGGAGAAAACCTGATATAGTCAAATAAGAAGATCTTGCAAACTCGAGAAAAGGAGATTAAAAAATGTAATTTAACCTGGGGAAAAAATGACCATGGATAGTTATATAGAAAAGGACAAACTCTCTAAAAATTAAAATATTAATATTTTTCTTCTCTTAATTATTAAACACTTTTCTTATATTCGAATTATTGGATAAAATTCACTCTCAGAAATTTTAATAGTTGTTAATTTAGTTATAGTTCTATTTTCCAAATAATTAATCCAGCAGGATAGTACTTCCTACTTCTTCTTTTTTTGACAGTGGATAGTAATTTCTATTCTAAGTTTATACACATAATTGGTTTCAGCAAGAAAAATTCTCGACTATACTTGGTGTAAAGTCTGACTCATATACCAAGCTAATTAAAAATTGTTACTTACTTTAAAATATGTTCCTAAAGTGGACTAATTATTTAAATAATAATTTTTAATTAATTTAGTATAGGTGTTGTGTCTTACACCTAATGTAATCAAGAATTTTCCTTTGAGCAATGCAAGTGTTTCCAAAATTCTCTATCTTGCATAAACCCTTTATTCTGTAGTGGGTGAGATTCCGTGGAGCTGTGGGTTGACTCGAGGACGTGAAAGCCCAAGCCGGACCTTTGTCTGGTGGGAACTGGGGCCATCACTGTGAAGCAACTTAGGGCCTAGAAATTTGTTTTGGAAAGTCAATGTTAGACCTCCAAAAAGAACTAAATCCACTTTCCTAATTACCCTCAAGTCCAAAAGTTAGGAACAGACTACACATGGTGTCACCAACAATTTGGTCCTTTTCCAAATATTGTTCCTTCTTTTGAAATTTTCTAAAACGCCATGTCAAACATTTTAATACTACTTATGGTTTCGAACTAATCTCCTTAGTATTGGTCAGATGAATGAAAAGGGATATGATTTGTACTTTGGAGGAAACATATGCACCATCAATCACAACATAAATAAATTCCTCCTAATTAATGGCGGGCCAAGAATCGAGAGAGATATGGTCGATTTTATGAATGCATTAAAATGAACATTTTTTGTAGCAAAAAATATGTCGATATTAAAGTACAATAAAGTTACATTAAAGGAAGTTAAAAATATAAAAACAGGTATAAGATCAGGACCAATATTATCTTCATTAATTTCTAACTCATCCGAGGTAATTTCTACTTCAACATTTTTATTCCAAAAAATTGCATCCAAAGTTTATGATGGTTACCCAATACTAAATAACTCAATTGAACTTTTAGGCATTTTTAAAAAATATTTTTTCAGTCTATTTTTATACATTAACCTATCAAATTGAACAAAATAAATGTTTTAAGTCTCGATTAAAATACAAAAATTCCAACAAAGTCAACAAATTCAACAAATTGAAAATAAATAAATAAAAATCCAACAAATTCAACAAATTGCAGCCTTATTTTGTCATAAACCCTAAATCTAATTACAATAAGAAAAACTAACAAACCCTAAAATTTCTAATTAATGAAAATCACAATGCTCTTAGTCAACAATAATCAAGTAGTCAACAATGAACATTCAACAATCATTCAATCAAGTAATCAAATAGTCCAACTACTACCCAAGATAGATTTGAAATAGGAGGAAAAAAAAAAGAATGGCGGATGACTTATTGGCCGACCGTGCCACTATAGACAGACGTCGTGATGACGGAGGAACGACACAGAAAGACTCTTCTCACCAGTCGCCTCTCTCGACTCTCCGTCTCTCGCCTCTGGCATCTCTTTCTGTGCGAGTCTGAGCTCTTCTCTGTCTCGAATTTTGCTTCTGTGCTCCTTTAAACACCTTTTTTTTTTCAAATTAAGCAATGGCGAACAACATGTCCTTTTGCTAGTGCTTTATTATTATCATTTTTTAAAAGGCAGGGGTTGCCTTCTTCGTGATCCCCCTCCTTCTCTGCCTCTTCAGAGTTGCAGGGAGGAGGGGTCGAGGTGAGGGGTGGAGGGAGGTGTATTAGGGGTTTGCTGACTCCACCCGACCCCACCTCCCTCTACCACTGCAGCCGTAATTGCTAAAGTGAAAATGAGGGAGTATAGACCTTTTTCCAATGCAATTGCAGTTCTAGGGGGCATATCAATGCAAGCATAGGAAGACCAGTTATGGTTGTGGCATAAGAGACGTGAACATTTCAACTTTCAAGAACTAAAGGACATTGCATCAGAAGGAGATGATGTTCGACCTTCCGCAAATTCAAATTTCCAACAATATTTGTGAAGCTTGTTTACATGGGGAACAACACAGGAAGCCATTCCCCTCGGTAGGTTCATGGAGAACCAAACAATACTAGAGTTGGTTCACGCTGATGTTTATAAGTTGACGAGAAAACCGTCAAATGAACAAAACAGTTACTTCATACTTTCATTGATAACTATACTAGAATGACTTGGGTTTATTTTATGAGACAAAAGTTGGAAGTTTTCAAGTTTTTCAAGAAATTTAAGAATCTTGTGGAGAATTACAGTGGCTGAAGCATCAAGGTTCTTAAAAGTAATCGAGGTAAAGAATACAAAAATAAAGAATTTGACAAGTTCTGTGAAGATGAAGGCATTCAGCATCAAACTACAATTAGCTATACTCCACAACAAAATGGAGTGTTCGAGAGGAAAACTAGAAGAGTCATGAAAGTCTTCTGCAAAGCATTTGAGAGTCTTTGGCTGCATTCTACCTCCTCAAAAGCCTTTTAGGCTGAGGCAGTCTACACTGCAATTTACCTCCTCAATCGATGTCCAACTAGAGTAGTCCAAAAGAAGGCGTCAATAGAAGCGTGGAGTGGTCAAAAGCCTTCTGCAAAGCATCTAAGAATTTTTGGCTGCTTTGTTATGTTCATATTCCTGATGAAAAAAGGCACAATTTGGAGGAGAAAACTGAGAGAGGAATCTTCCTTGGCTATAACACACAGTCAAAAGGCTATCGAATACATAGCTTGAAAACTATGAAACTAATTATCAGTTGAGATCTGGAATAGGGATGAAGAAAAAATTGGCAAACAAACTGTAACAGTATCGAAGACACAGAAATTGATGCAGCAACACCTTAACGAAGAACCAAGAATTCAACAAACAAATTCACTAAGATCTCTTAGATCACCGATTCAAGCACAAGAAAGAGAGGAAGAATCTTCCCTTGAATCTCCACCAAGGAAGCAACAAGAATCTTCCCTCAAGGCTTCTAACTAACATTTATGAAACATGCCATTTAGTCATGATGGAACCAGAAAGTTTTGAAGCATCAACAAAAGAAAAAGTATGGATTCGTGATGATCTAGAAGAACAAGACATGGCAGCTTGTTGATCGACCAAAAGAAAAATAAGTCATTGGAATTAAATGGGTTTATAAGACAAAATAGCTTAATGCGGATGGCATAATACAGAAGCACAAGGCTCGATTGGTGGCAAAAGGACATTCACAACTTCCAAGTGTTGATTACAATGAAACTTTTGCTCCAGTGACAATGTTAGATAAAATCCGAGCACTAGTGGCACTAGCAGCTCAAAAGAGATGGAAGATATATCAAATGGACATAAAATCAACATTCTTAAATGGCTACATTGAGGAAGAAATATAGGTAGAGCAACTTCAAGGATCTGAAGATAAAGTACTAAAATTAAAAAAGCTCTTTGTAGACTCAAGCAGATGCTGAGAGCTTAGTATAACAGATATGATGACTACTTTATAAGTGAAGAATTCAAGAGAAGCTTAAGTGAACCAACGCTCTACATAAAAACTCATGGTGGTAAACTCGACACTCTTATTATTTGCTTATATGTAGATGATATATATATATATACACGAACAACAAAGAAATGATCCGATACTTCAAAAAAGATATGTTGAAGATGTTTAAGATGAGGGACCTGGGGGCTTAATGCATTATTTCTTTGACATCGAGATAAATCAAGAAGAAGGAATTTTTATATCCCAAAAGAAATATACAAAGACACTCTTGAAGAAATTCAAAATGTAAGGATGCAAGACACTTGCAACACCTTTAATTCCAAATGAAAAGTACAAGAAAGAAAATGGATCTAAGAATGCTAAATGTCAACATACAAAAGCCTCATTGGAAGTCTTCTATATCTAACAGCTACCCGATCAAATATCATGTTTGCCACAACTCTACTATCACGTTTCATGCAGAATCCAAGCCAAATACACTATGGAGCAGCAAAAAGAATTCTCAAGTATTTACAAGGCACAAAGGATTTCGGTATATGGTACAAGCTAAATACCCTAATGGCAATAGAATTCAAACTCAGGCTGCTTGGTTATAAACTTCTTTGGTACCATATTAAAATCAATCCACCTAAAAGATAAAACTAATAATGAATTCTAAAATTTGGTTTCAATCGCATTCCTTAAAAAGATTAGAGTTTTCTTTTTCTGACAAGTACGTAGGAGTTTGATAACTCGACACACTATTAACAAAAAGACTTTCATGTGTTCTGATGGTTTTGGGAAGATCTGATCAACAAAACTAGTTATTGGTTTGCAAACATTATAACCAAAGGCAACGAAATCAACCTCTCCCAAAACCATTGACAACATGAACCAGAAAAACACCTTACGAAAGAGATATTAAAAATCAGACTAAGTGCCACAATAACAGTATGAAGAAACGAAAGGAGTTGAGACAAATAACAGAGAAGCACTAAAGATTTCCACCAATATTGGCAGGAGCAAAAAACCCATCTTTCATGAGCACGTCCTCTCCTTCCTTTGCACAAAAAAGAAAATGTACAGCTCATCAATTTATATGTTAATATTTCTATTTTCGTATGAAAAAAGTTTAAAGCCAGATCAAGGATAAATCTTTCACATTAATTCAGACCAAAATAATAATTAAGAGTTTAGGGTTTCGATGATATATATTTCAGCTGTTGACACACTGTAGTCTTCTTCACGGGTTGTTCAGGCATAGGTCCGAAGTGAATATGTGGAAAGTGAGCCCACTTTACAAGAAGAAAACAAATGCACCATGAATTAATCAGATGCTAATTAGTACTTCACGTCTGACTAAGTGAAAAAAAATTCGAAAATATATGTTTTTATTTCAACTACAGTACTCAACTCATGGCAACAACTATTAAAAAAACTCATGGTTATTGGTACATAATATTAAGATTAGAAATACTTATGATAAAATTAATTATTGTTACTCATGTTTTAACTATTTAAGCATTTATTAATTAAAACAAAAACAATTGTTTTTATTTTAATGACTATTACCTTCTAACAAATCGTTGGTTTATTTTGGGTATCTAATCCTATTAATTAAGCAATATATATAATAGTGAAAAATATCACAAAAGTAGAAAAAAAAAACTTCCTCCATCCTGAAAAAGATAGGCTTATTTTCCTTTTCCATGTCAAATTGTAGACTTTTTTTTAGGTTAATGATTATGTGGTATTGTACCATATTATTCTTATTTAAATCCATACAAAATTTACCAATTGATCAATTAATGAAGTATAATAGAGGTACTTTATATAGAACACTTTTAAAATTATTTTTGTTGACTAAACTATGAATTTTTAATCTGTGTCAAAAAATAAACAAACACGTATTTTTTGGATGGAGATATATTTAAGAGAATTTTGTTGATAATAAAATTAATTGAATCATGTATGTGAAATCCCTAGATAGTAATATGTAAGAGGATGAGTTTTCTTGGATCTCACATTCTTTGCAGCTGCACTAAAGGCTTCTCTGTGGCTTATATCAGGGTTTTCAGCTTTCATGCGTTGGATTTGGTCCCTACAGATCAGTAAACGTCAAGATCATTTATATACATCATGGTAAATTTATTAAAAAAATATATATTACAACATAAAATCATATATCAATGCCACCTTTATATTATCATAATTAAGCAAAATTTTGATACATACTTGATGAAGTGATTATAGGCAGATGGAACACTCTGTCGCTTCTCTGTAGCTGGGAATAGAAAAGAGTCAGACATAACAACAGACAAATAAACGGACAAATTCAGTAAAATCGCTTCGCAGACTTTATTGTTAAGGTCTCTGACTTCTCCCTCTCTCTATCATTACTTCATCATGATTCATGATCTCTTGCACTTTCTATATCTATCAATCAATCCATGGATTTTACATGCATGTCTATATTTCCGGGGTAGAAAGCTCACAACTTTCATAACCTTTTCTCTTTCTCTCCAAAAAGACCCCACGCAAAGAGGAAAGAATAAATGAGAAACATTTTATCCATCCCTGCTAGGTTTACCAATTCAAATTAAGAAATGCACATCATGCAACCTTTAGTATAGCAAAAATACCTTAATACTTGTTTGGGATTTTACCTGTTTTTCGCTAATCCACTGCTTCGTAGATTATGTTCTAATAAAATTTTACTTATCAAAAAAACTACACATCATGTATAGATATTCAAAAGCCTATTTATTTAGAGTCAAAATTAATGGAACTCTACAACTGGGGATGGTAGTCTAGTAATAAGGGCCTTAGAGCCTTGTTGTGCATCTGAGTTTGATTTTTAGGAGGGATATTCTTGGGGTTGTTACCCCTTATAAGACGAGCCCAATGTATCCCTAGTTCGACTCCTTTCTGCTAGTCTCAGTGGTAGTGCTACGGTGACGAGACTTGGTTATCGCCAAATTCAGTTACGATT
>CAODLS010643685.1:0-26435 GCA_948243855.1 Flueggea neowawraea | reverse complement strand
CGTCCGTGTACCATCAGTTTCCCACAAATTCCGCATTTGAACACAGGACACGGGCACGGAATATGTCCGTGTAATGACCAATATGTCCGTGTAATCAAATAAATGTCCGTGTTTTGCTTCTTCATGCACACGGTCACGGTTTTGTGTCCGTGTCATGGCCTCCCATGACCGTGTGATGCAAATCTTGTCCGTGTACATGTGTTTTCAAGTTACAGTGGTTTACACGGTCTCTCCCACGGCCGTGGACCTCCAATCTCTGTCCGTGTATGCTCAGTTGTGCACGGATTTGCTTCCTCAAGTGTCCCACGGGCGTGTTTCATCATTCCAAGGTCGTGTCTCACTCCCAATGCCTCAAATATCATCGTTCAAGCCCCGTTTCAACTTGCTTTCTTTCATTTCTCCAAGACATCATCAATTTACATGAAAAACACAATATAAAGTGTAGAAGTACCAAAACTAATGACAAACGCTCAATTCATGTTCAAAACAATGTAAATTAATGCACATAAATACGTATGAATATGCGTTCATCAACCAGCATCTCTCAGCCTAGGTGTAAAGAAGAAAACACACCTTTTAAATATTTCAACCCGTTGCCCTCACTTCAGTTTTCACTTACTTTCTTCACTTTTATCACATCTCAAACACGACCTTCTTCATCTCTCTCTGCTTCCAATTTATTCTTGTCTTCAATTTGAGGTAAGAATTTGATTCCAAGTTGTTCCATTCCTCTCATTCTTTATTTATTTTCTTTTATTTCTTAACAAGCATCATTTGGATTTGTGGTTTAAATGGGTTTCGGTGAAAGTTGGCTTTGATTCTTAAGCATTTCAGGATGGATTTAAAGTTGTTTTTGGTTTGTTTTTTCATAAACTTGAGCTGAGAAACATGAAATTAAGTTGCATATGATGTTTGGATAATTTCCTTGAAATGGGTTTGGTGACCCGAGCTTGATGAGTACTATTTTGAATGTTTTACTATTCGTTTTTTAATGAAGATGGATTCAATCTCCTGGGACTGTTATGAGTCGATTGGATGGATTAGAAATGTTGGGTTTCGATTGGTTCAGGTTTTGGGATGTATTAGTTGTTAGTTTTGGTGCCCTAGTCCAATCATTTATGTGCATTTTAATTTGATTTATCAATTAATAAAGAGGAATTTCATTTAATATCTATGAAATATTATATGTTTTATGAGGATTAAACCTCCATGAATAGTTTATTCTTTCATATGTCATCAAGTCTGACTTGATAGTAAAACCATAAGGTAAAAGGATTACTATTCTAAACGTCCCTAATCGATTCCATGATAACAAACCAAGGTTAGTATGTTGCTAAGTTGATAATAATGTTTTACTGATTATAGATATGAGATATCAGTTAGAACATAGATGTATGTTAGAGAACATATATTGGACTGACCTGCTATGAAAATACTTCATGGATACATGTCACAAGTAGCTTTCATACAGTGGTGATGTTTGAGTCCTCTGACTGAAACTCACTATCGACTCCTACATGAGGAATCACATGTTTTGACTTAGTCAAACGTTATCCGTAACAGGGTAATAATAAATGTTATGATTGGATATGTCATGAATCTTGTAAAGGAGTGATAGTGAGAGTGATGGATTAGTTCTTCTTATGAAGAGCAATATCTTTAGGCCACTTGATGAGTAGGATTGATGTAATGTATCCATACTCAAATGAATTGATAAAAGAGTTTATCAATGTCATTTGTATATCAATCTACTTGGGATCAAGAAACACATTAAGCTCTATAAGGTTGACATATGACCATGCCTTATGCTTAATATAGATATCGTGAGAAAAAAGAACTGAATATCAAACTGTGAAAGGTTAAATCGGATTACCGATATCATTGGTCACGCTCGCACATAGGCAATGTGGGTAGAAAGGTTTTTCGAGTTTGAACTAAAAGCTACACCAACATTGTCATTCAACCGAATCCTCAAAGCAGTTCTTAAGGTAAATATTGCTAACCCTAATCGTGTATGTCGATATGAATGGATCCTTTATGGAATTCTAGATGTAAAATTTTTGTTGTTTTTGCTGCCATGTTTGCTTATGAATGTCATAAAATTTGTTACAAATTCCAACACTAGTGTCATTTGTTGTCGAAAGAAGTAAAGACTTAATTTTCATGATTCCTCTCATTCTTTGTTTAGTTTCTTTTATTTCTTAACAAGCATCATTTGGATTTGTGGTTTAAATGGGCTTCGGTAAGAGCTTGGCTTCGATTATGAAGCATTTCAGGATGGATTTGAAGTTAATTTTTGTTTTTTTTTTCATAAATTTGAGCTGAGAAACATGAAATTAAGTTGCATATGATGGTTGGATAATTTCCTTGAAATGGGTTTTGTGACCCGAGCTTGATGAGGACTATTTTGAATGTTTTACTATTCTTTTTTTTTTAAAAAAATGAAGATGGATTCAATGTCTTGGGACTGTTATGAGTCGAATGGATGGATTAGAAACATTGGATTTCGATTGGTTCGGATTTTGGGACGTGTTACTGTCATGTGCTATTGAAAGGAGTAAAGACTTAATTTTCATGATTCAAAGAAAACTTTCGAGGATTAGACTTGATGTTTTGCACACCGGCTCAGATTTTTATTTTTCAAAAGGTGAAGTACAGATTTGTAATTTTAAGAAAGTTGATATTCGATTTGTAATTTCAGAAAATAGGAGGATTAATTTATAATTTTAAAATACTTGGAGACCTGATTTATAAATATCGAAAGTTTGGGGACTAATCCATGAGTTTCTGATGTATTATGGACTAAATGGTAATTTTACCAAAGTTAAAGGACCAAACTATAATTTTACGTAGATTTCGATTTTCGAGACGAAAGCAGTAGGTCTTCGATCTAAATAGGTTTTTCGATGTCAAGAGAGTGTTTGCACATGCATTTGCATTTCATACATTCAATATTGCCGCAGTACCAACACCATATTTTTGACAATCTTTAATGTATCTGTTTCAGCTTCTTGTTCCTGCCAGCAAGATCAGCCACCTGCAAGTGGTGCTTGACTAGATTGTCAGTTTTGACACCAGGTGAGTGTGATTGCAGCTTCAGACACATAGACTGTGTCTTTAACTCTGTATAGTTTTTGCTGGGTCTGGATATACTCTGTAATCTAACTAATAATATTCGGCTAATTAATAATCTAAATTTCTGTGATAATTCTGGAATAGTATTATGTTTTTTTGAAAATAATTATATTATTTTTTTGGAATAAATATTCTATTCTGCATGTTCGTCTGCTATTTATTTTATTATGTATTAAATAATATTCGGATATGGGACACCTAACTGCGGGATACTTAGCATTTGATATACCAGTGCTTTGTTAAGACCCTAGTTACGGGGGTAAAGGGGTGACCGTGTGTTCGGCCAAATACACGCATATTTCTGTCTGGTGGCAGAGCCCACATTATTTATTATGTCTGCTTTTGACCCCATTATTTGACTCTGCAATATATATGGTATATATTTCTGAACCAATGGTACCGTCTGACTATATGTTGTATGTTTTGAATGCGAACGTCTTAATAAACTTTTTTTAGAAATTATTATTTACATAGAATGTATATTATGTATATTCGTATATACGTATGTGGTATTTTTGAATTGTTTTCAAAACATTCTGTGTGAGTCATGGAGGCGATTTGGAGTGTCGTCTCTGGCTGAGTTTTCTCACCCCTTTCCTTTTAATATTTTCAGGTATACTTTTGACGCTCAACAACCATCCGACACCTCAATCTCTGTGGGGCACCATTGCTAGTAGTGAGTGCCTTCTTGTTCGAGATCTACTTTTACTTTTGATATTAGAGTTCCACACCGGGTTCTGTTAGGTTACTGGTTACATTATCGCATTTTGACTATTGGATTTTACTAATTAATATTTTACTTGTATTGTGATATATTAAATTATATTATGGTATATTTACATTTTGTTATTAAAAATGTTTATTTTACCTATTTACATTTATTATATTTGTTAATAAATGTTTTATATTTTATACCTCTGCTAGAAATTGGTTAATAAATGAACAAGTTGGGTAGAATATCTGAATCTCCGAGGCTTGTGCGAGATGGGCCGGGCCTCCGGTTCGGTTTGTCTTGTGCGTCATTCATGGTCCGGAAACGAGTCGTGACATCCTTGGTGGAATTTTTTGGCAAAATTTTTATTTCGGCTGGTGTATGTATGTCACGGATTCCAACAAGAATGGGTTGAATTTTCTCCATCACAAGCATAATAATTCATCAACGGTGCATCATAGTTGTGATACCTCTGTGAGTCTTTTTTTCCCTTTTCTTAATTCCATTTGACTAGATTCTTCAATTTACTCCATCTTCTCATTAAATATAGATTAGAACCAAGTCATTTCGCCTTCGTGCACTCGAATACAAAAATGTATGAGGGAAAACAAACCTTAGAAATTCATTGCAAAAGATATGTGAAAGACAATAAAAAACATATGTATGATAGGCACACATCAACCGACGTGTCTGCTTGAGGATTTAGTCAATCACCGGGAACGATGGTCGATGGTGGTTCTGATAGTTGATGAAAAAACTAGAAGCGCTTATTTACTCAGATTTATTGCTCTCATCAAATAATGATCAACTTTAGGGAAGCAACCAAAAAATGCCGGCTCTTCTCCTTCAATGTTTTCCAAAATCTGGCAATTTCCTCGGTCACCATTGGTCGAAAATTGATGAGAAAGGTCAGAGGATCACGATGATGAGGGTGAATCGAAGATCTGATGGTCGATATTGAATTAATTACCATAGTAAAAGGGGGATAGGTTAAATAGTGTAGTGTGGGACTTTGAACTCTTTTTGAAAGTAGAGAAAGGTAGGAAGAAGAATACAAACAAGTGCGATCTTGCGCCTAGTCGACTCTTCAAGCCTTGCGACTGTATTCAACTAGTACCCAACCTCTTGAAATTTCTTCTTTCAACTTCACTTTCAAGCTACGTGAGAAATTTACAACCTACTTAAACCAAAATTAGAATATATACTTGATTCCAACCTTAGAAACACTCTGAGAATACAATAAATTCACTAACCAAACTAGTTTACACAAAATGATATAATTAATCAAACAGGTAGTTAAAGAACCAAAACCTTGTATCAAACCCGAAGGAGAGAAATAGATGCCTTGATGTTTGATAGTTGAGAGCAATAGGTGTTAGGAAGTTTTGCAATTGTTTTTTGAGCCTTCGAGCATGTATTTATGCTCTCTCAATAAATTAGTCATCGTAGGATATGTGATAGCCGTTGTGGTTTAAATATACCCACATTATGCACTTGACATGTACATTTTATATGCAAAGCTCTTTCCTTGTGTGTGCAATTTGTCTGCAATTTCTAGGTCACGTACATAGCTAACCTCGTACATATGCATTGTCTTCTTGATTGTCTAGTATGGATGTGTATCTCCTTGTCATCATTTTTTTTTTTCTCATTTTTCATCTATTATTCTCGACATTTTTCAACCCCATTGCTTATATGCATAGCCACTTGTTTACATGCGTAGACCTTTGATAAGATGATCGATGTGTCTAAACATTCTTCAGATATTACAAATATTCAAACTTTATTTTGTTAGTCCAACGTATCTTTATTTTGTCTTTCTTCCTTACAGGTGCAACATCTCTTGGTTTCATATGTAATGCTTCAGTGCTTTTCGAATCCCAAAAGACATACGTACCAACAATGTTTTGTACCAGTTGAGTGATAGGGACTTACGTACCAATAATCTTAAATTTTGCGCCTATTGAGTGATAGATACTTATGTACCAATGAATGTTTTGCGTCGTAATAACAATCTTCTCCTATTACACAATTATACACAAAATTGTGCCTTGTATCTGTGTAATTTTGTATCTCCTATGTCCAATTTTGCATGCATTGTTTATGGTGTTATCCGCGTAAAGGCTTCATTACGTACATAACTCTCTCATGGTGTACGTTTTTTTTACATGCATTGATGGTGTTATCCACGTAAAGACTGTGCGTAATACCTTCTTACGTACGTTATGTTGCTCTAACTTGCGTCAAATATTGTGTATGAAAAAAAAAGAAAAAAAGAAAACTTAGCCAAATCTTGCAAATCTTCAGAATTTCTAAACTTACATCAAATGCCATTTTACATGCAAAAGCTTCTTATTACACGCGGACTGTTCTTGTCATTTTCTAGATTGCTTGCGTAATATATGATTGCATGCATACTGTTCTTGAATTTTCCTAGATTACTAAGTAACTTATAGTTATTGTGTAATATAAAACTAATTTCAAATTTTATCTGTCATGAGGCAAACTGAATCAAACTAGAGGCTCGATTCATCTCGCACAAGCATCAGAGAATAGAAAAAATACCCAAATACTTATTATTATTAACCAGCTTATTAGTCATATTAAAATATTTTAACAGATTGTAAGCTTTAGAAATAATATCCTCGACTAATAATAAATATAATCATGTTATCAAAATACTGAATAACTAATTATAATTAAAAACGATTTAACCAATATATATATATATATATATATATATATATATATATATATATATCAGATATAGTTCCATAACCCACTACTCCGTGTGGAGCATCTAACATAAACTAAAACTTTGGTACGAACAATAGGGCACTCACTACTGACAAGGGTACCTCACTGTGTGCGGAAGATCGAATGACCGCTATCAAGAAAACCTGAAAGATGAAGTAAAAATAACAAAGAAAAAGAAGTGAGTAAGAACCCAATAAGGGATAACACTTCAGAGTAGCTTCGGACCTCACAAAAATCGTTTTGAAAACAGTTAAAAAATCTCACATGCAGATATAAGTGTATATATGTATACACGCTATATATAGAATAATGGTATTTCAAAAAAATCATTTTGAAATCCTTCGCAAGTAAGGCAGACAATAAAGAGTCACCCGAATTGACTAAATAAATAAATTAAATAAAAATATTTAATTTCCAAAATCTGAAATAGCCAAAATATTTTCTTTCAAAATATTTTCCAAAAATCACATTTATTTTACAAAATATTTTTAGAGAAAAGTATCAAAGGTTTAACGAGACCAAAATCATATGTGTAAAGTTAACTAGACTCGATAATAGCCACCTAGGCATGGTTTGGTCAATTAGGCACTGGATATAGCCACTAAGGCACTATGATATAGCCACTAAGGCAAGTATTGATCAATTAGGCACGTAGTATTAGTCACTTAGGCATATGGTACAACATTGGTGTACCAAAGTTACTCTACTCTGTAGCTCGGTGTTCCAAATCAAATGTTTGCGAAAAATATTTTGAAATACATATTTAAAATATTCAAATAAGCAGCATGCAAATCAGACAAATTATTCATTAGAATATATCAAACGTTCAGACAAAATATTTATTACAAAATGCAATTGATTTTCAGAAACAAAATTCTTAGAGCAGAAACTTTACTTATTTCAGAATAAAAACATTTATTTCATATAATATTCTTAAATCCAGAAAGAACATTTTCTATAGAGAATACTTTAAAATCCATAACATAATATTTATTACCGAAATTATAATAAATATTAAAATATAATATTTATTTCAAAAGCCATCAAAATTCCCAGAGAAAATTTATTTTCCATAGCAAAGATTTTCAAATAGATTAGATTTTTAGGATTTTCTATCATTTGATTATTTTTGATTACATGTCATGTGCAGACACATCAAAAATATATAATTTTAGAAGATTATAAGGAATCAAAGAGGAGCAACGAGAGAGAGATTGGAACGAGTTTGGGGCTGATTTGGGGCAAAAAATGAGAAGTGAGGCTGAAAGGAGTCGAGTTTAAAACGAAACAGACAAGACGCACGTGTCTCCTCTAAGACGCACGTTTCGACGAGACTCGTGTGTATTCCCCTGAGACGCATGTGCATTCCCCTGAGACGCATGTTTCGCACCAGACTACGGTTTTCTTCGCGAACTACAACAAGCTAAACGACACGTAGTGGGGCTGATAAAGGAAGCGTGCGTTTCAGCCATCACGTATGCGTTTGATGGCTGATTTTCACCAACATCATTTTTTCCTTCCTTCCATTCAATCCAAATGAATTCCATCGAAATCTAAAAACTTAAACGCTCTAAAACATCATCAAACACCCAATAATCATCTTGAACATCTAAAGATTGATCGAATTTGATCGAAATGCTACAGAGAAATCTAATTGGAACGGGCGGGGTATCACATTATCAATCATCAAAATTTAGAGACATCTTAATATTAACAGCGTTGGTCCAACAGTTGGATCTTCGAATATTGACTTCAAAAGTTTCTTTTCTTTTCTCTCCCTCTCTTTTTTCTCTTTTTGTTGTCTTCTACATTTGAGTTTTCAGCACCTTCTCTATCCTCTCTTATTCTCTTTTATTACACATATCTTCTCACATTTTACAAAATTCTCCTCTTCCACACTCTTTAATTCTTTCACTTATCTCATTTTTATAAAATTAACAAACTTAGGTCTTATATTTAATATTGAGGAAATTATCCCCTATGTCTAATTTTATATTTAAATTTTAGTCATGTAAACACATATTTTCTTAATATCTATTATGTAACAATTAAAATTTCTCAAATTCTGAAAATGAGTAAAAGACACGTGCCTTTGTAAACCTAATTCTGATTCTTTCTCTCTCTCCTCTCTCTCTCTCTTGGTGTTCTTCTCTATAACTCGTCCCTTCCTCTACCATGAATTTTCTCTCTTCTCTCACATCTCTCCTTGATCGTTCTTCTCATCCTCCTCCTCTCCTCCTCCTCTTCGATTCCCCTCCTCCTTAGTCCAATCTCTTTCTCTCGGATTTCTTCCTTCACAATTCGCCGCCTCATCTGCCACTTCTCTTATTTTCTTATCTTTTCCACCTCATCTACTTCTTATTTTTTCTTCCCTTTCTCAAATGGTAAGGACATGGTCTCTATATGATTCAGTTTCTCTTCACAATCTTTTGTAAAGTTATATGATTTAGTTTTTCAATTTTTTTGTATGTTGTTTTGGAAATTTTTTCACTTCACTATGACAAAGTACTTTTTTGTGTCCACATTATTCGATTATAGGGAGATTGTATATCCTGTGATTTTGTGATTAGAGATGGATGTATTGTTGTACTGATAAGCCAGGCTTCTACCAAGGTCATTTTTATTTGAGAAAAATGGGCTTGATTTAGAGTTTTTATATTTGTTTCAGTTAATTTAAGCTTCTTTTTATGAGGTTTGCTTTCCATGATATAGGTTTAACTATTTATTCTCATTTTATATCTGGAATACTAAGTATAGTTTGTTCTCATTTTATAATCATTTCCTACAGTATGGTCAAACTTTTCTGGTGCATCATCAATTTTTGATGTGTGGTCAGTATGCGGTCAAAAGGTGGTCAACATGACGAATTATGGTATTTTTGTAAATTGCATTAAATGAGTTTCCATTTTTTTATACATTTTGGTTTTGTTTACATTTTATAAATTTCAATTTCTTTTTAGAATATTTTTGTGATTGTCCCTTTAATATTAGCTTCAAAATTGCATTATAAAAATTTAAAAATCAACTTCCTAAAATTCAAAGTTTTTTTGGATATTGTATTTGTATTCCTCAATCCTCTGAAACTTCTTTCCACCTCTCAAAGTTTTATAAATCTAAGGCTTCACTCAATGAAGTTAAATAAAAATCAATCTAAAGCTACATATATGCTCCTTTTCAAATTTTGTAATTTGTACTTCCTTGATTAAAAAGGAGGATTTCATCTTGAGTATAGCTTGGATGTTCTCAGGTTTTGCCTCAATCCATTTTTGAGCTATCATGAACCCGAAAATCTTGCAAGATTGCACTTCAAATGAACATTTGTTGTGATTAAGCATTATGTTGTACTTCCTAAGTGTACTAGAGAATGTTGTCAACTTCTCTACATGTGATTCAACATGCTAATATATTCTAAATTTACATATTTAATCAAGTAAGAATGTGGTTATTTTCATCCTATAAATTATTTTTTTATGGTGAAATTTATATGATGTTTGTGGTAATTGTGGGATGAGATAACTTGGAGAAAAAGGAGTAAAAAAGGTACAAAAGAGATTCAAAGAGGAAAAGACCCCAACAAACGCAAGAAATAATGAAGAAAAATAACAAAACAAGGAAGGAAGAGGTGTCATGGCCGTGGAAATCAACTGTCACGACCGTGATAAATGAACAAAATGGAGGAGGCGAGACAGAAAATTGTCATGACAGCGACGATCAAAGTGCCACTCTCACGACCGTGACAAAGGAAAAATGGTACCCTATGTTGGACAGAAATGTGTCATGGTCGTGACACGCTGGATTTGAAGAAAGAGAAAGCTGCAAAAAGAAAGAAGCATGTGGGGACCAATGGGCATTTTTGGGATATTCCTTGTAGGGTTTTGTGACTTGTACAAGGGGAAAAGGCCCCTCTACCACTCAATTAGGATATTCTCTACATCAACTACCCAAGGCTACTATACTTAGAATCCTTTATCAAAGGTTTGAGTCTTGTTTTCTTTGACTTTTCTCTTTTGTATTTGAATATTTATGATGCTTTTAATGGATATTAATGCTTTTATGTTTGATTTCAATATGGTAGCTTAAATTTCTTAGTTGGGGTGTCAAGATGTAGGTTATGATGATGATTTTTCTATGCTAATGCTTGGGCTTTATGCGTGTTCATCTATTGAATTATGGTTGGTTCATTGACCTACTTTGAAAGATTATAGTTTAGATTGGCCACCTAGGTTGTAGTTCTAGCAAGCATAACTGAAGAATTGAGAAATGAAGATTGGGTGATGTTACAAGCAATGAATTTGTGAGTGTTAAGATAGAAATATTCAATGCCAACAAAGTGTTTGATGAAATGCCTAAGGCTCTTAGTGACTCTAATTTGATTAAGTGAGACCGAGATGACCCTCTTAATAAATGTAAAGATGGTCTACTGAGCTTGAGAGAGGCTTTAGACTAGAGTAATGGTGAGAATACCCAATCCTTGACCCTGTGTTTTATCTTCACAAAATTAGAGTCCTAACCAAAACCTTGAAGGCCCAACGCATTTCATGTACTGAACTCGTCTTTTAAACTCTAGTTTTCATTTGTTTGCATTGTGTTTTGTTTTAATCAATCAACAATCCAAAATCCAACAATGTTTTTTTGTGCTTTTATTTTTCTTTGTGATCACAATTAGTTCACATTCCTTGTGGATCGATACCTTAGGATATTTTGAGGGTTAAAACTACAACAATCCTTATGCTCTTGCAAGGCATCCATAAAATGTTTGGCACAGTTGTCAGGGAGTGGTGTTATTAGTTGTGATCTTTTGTTTATTTTTACTAGTTTGTTTGTTTGTTTTTATTTTTAGGTCTTTTATGAATTTTGAGATGAACTCAAAGCTTGGATAACATTTAAATCATCCCTTTGGTACCAAAAATTGAAAGGTTGTGCCATGCTAATCGTGCTACTAAAAGAAGGGAAAGAATGACTGAAATTCCAAGGTCTAAGGTTGAGCATGATAATGATGATGGAATGGGGAAATTGTCGAGAGTTGGAAATGGGCAAGCCTTGTCGGTTAGAATGAACATGAGAGAGATCTAAAGAACGATTATAGGGGCATCACCTTCTTGTATTCAGTTGAGTCCAGCGGCTAGAAATTATGAGTTGAAAAACATTCACTTCAACCTGTTGCCATCTTTCAATGGGTTATCAGGAAAGGATCCTCTCACCTTGTTGAGAGAGTTTTACACTACAATTCAAACCTTTTCTCATCATGATTTGACCAAGAATGAGCTAAAGATGTGGTGTTTCCCTTATACATTGAAGGATAGGGCAAAACAATGGTTGATCAATTTGCCAGAAGGATCTTTGTTTACATGGGATGAGGTTTTTGAGAAGTTTATGATGAATTATTACTCCCCACAAAAGATGGTTGAGCCTAGGAACAAGATTTGTTTGTTCTCACAAATGGAAGGTGCACCATTTCACGAGGCTAGGGAAATATTCAAAATGATTATCAGTCAATATCCTCACCACCAATTCTCATTAGCACTTCTCACCCAATTCTTTTATGATGGGCTTACAAACCATGGCCAAACACTTGTTGATATTGTCGTTGGTGGGTACTTTGGAGACAAAATCGCAGAGAAAGTTTCTGATATTTATGAGATGTTGGCTACCAATTCCTAATAAAAAGTGATTAGGGGTCAAAGAGTTGGTGTACATAAGGTAAATACTTCTATTTCTAATGATTTGGGTGCTCAAATGGCAGATCTTTATAGGAAAATGAATATGTTGTTGAATGCCAATACCATGGTTAAGGAGCAACATGCTTGTTGTGGTATGTTGGGCCATAATGAGATGAGTTGTTGGATGACCCAAGGGGTATAGAGGAAGTGGACTATATAGGAGGATATGCTAGACCTTAGCCACGAAATGATCCTTATTCCAACACCTATAACCCCCAGTGGAAAAATCATCCTAACTTTTTGTGGAAAGACTCGAACACTACCAATCAACCTAGACCTATAAGACCACATGGTTTTCAACTTAGACCTTTGTTTTAACCAAACCATAACCAAGTTCAACCCCCACTTCTCCAACTAAATAACTAAGAGAAAAAGTCACCAATGTAGGACTTGTTGATTCAATGCATGAGTAAAATGGAGGCAAATTGTTCAAACTCAACAAGATACAATTCAAAATCTTGAAAGGCAAGTTGGGCAATTATCCAAGGCTATGTCGGATAGAGAGAAACAAAAATTGCCTAGTACATCGAAGGTCAATCCTAAACAAGCCATGGCTTTTTCCCTATGAAGCAGAAACATTCTAAAAGCACTTAAGGTGAGAGACATTTCCACCAAGGAGAAGGACAAAAAGGTGATGGTTAAAGGTAACCTTAAGGAGAAAAATGAGAATTTGCAAGAAGAGATCACTTATAACCAAAAGGAGGAAGTGAAACCTTATGTGCCACCTATTCCTTTTCCTCAAAGGTTGAAGGACCAAACAAAGGAGAAGACTTTCATGAAGTACCTTGACATGTTCAAGACAGTTCAAATGAACATTCCTTTCTTAGAGGCAATTTCTAACATGCCTCACTATGTTAAATTCTTAAAGGAGATTGTGTCTAGTAAACAGAAGCTTAAGGAGTATGCTACCATTGCATTGACCGAAGAATGTGGTGCGGTCATTCGAAATAAACTTCCTCCTAAGCTCAAGGATTCAGAGAGCTTCACAATTCCTTACACAATTGGGAATTATGGGATATAGAAATCTTTATGTGACTTGGGGGCTTCTATCAACTTTATACCCCTCTCAATTTTTGATAAGCTTGGCATTGGAGGAGAACTCAATCCATCCATCACTTCTCTCTAACTAACAGATCGCTCCATTTGGTATCCTTTGGGTATCATTGAGGATGTCTTCATGAAAGTAGATAATTTTTTTCACTGCTGATTTTCTTGTTTTGGAAATGGGAAAGGACTCTGAAATCCCAATTATCCTTGGTAGACCATTTTTAGCTACCCATGGGCTTATATTGATGTGTAAGTTAGCTCTAATGGTTAGGAATAATACTCAAGAATTTAATGTGTTTAAAGATTTAAAATTTAATGTGTTATAACATTGATCATGTTGAGCCTTTGGTTAGGGATGTTATTGCACAACACTGAGATGATCCTTTAAAGGCATGCATTACTTTGAGTTTGTCATCAAAGGTAGAGGATCCCATTTTACAAGAGAGTGCCATAAGGTTAGAGGGTGAGGAGTGAATTTTGAGATAAATATTTGAATAATTGGGGAAGGGAAAACCGAGGCCAAACCCTTTTAGTGTCACACCTCCTCAAGTAGAGCAAAAATAACTACCCTTTCACCTTATGTATGCCTATTTAGTCGAGTCCTCTACATTTCATGTTATTGTTGCTTTTTGTTTGGATGATGTGTTGGAAAACAAGTTGTTGAGGGTGCTTTGTGAGCACCGAGCTTCCATTGCTTGGAGCATTTCAGATATCGAGGGCATAAGCCCCTCCATTTGTATGTATTACATTTTAATAAAGGAGGGGCACAAGCCAACCATTGAGCATCAAATGAGGCTCAACCCCAACATGAAGGAAATGGTTTGAGTTGAGGTGCTTAAGTTTTTGAATGCAAGTATTATCTATAACATCTCTGATAGTAATTGAGAGAGTCTGGTCTAAGTGGTGCCTAAGAAAGGTGGAATGACTGTGGTGAAAAATTCAAACAATGAATTGGTCCCTCCAAGACTTATGACCGGGTGGCGTATGTGTATTGACTATACAAAATTAAATGCTGCCACTAGAAAAGATCATTTTCCTTTACCCTTCATTGATCAAATGCTTAAAAGGTTAGTTGGTCATGATTTTTATTATTCCCCAGATGGTTATTCCAGCTATAGCCAAATTCCCACAACACCTGACGATCCAGAGAAATCAACTTTTACTTGTCCCTATGGTACTTTTGCATTTAGAAGGATGCTATTTGGGTTGTGTAATGCACCCGCCACCTGTCAAAGGTGTATGATGGCCATTTTTTCTGATATGTTAGAAGATATCATAGAAATTTTTATGGATGATTTCTCGATTTATGGTTCCTCATTTGATTGGTGTTTGTTAAATTTGAAAAAGATTTTACAAAAGTGTGAGGAAACCAATTTGGTGCTAAATTGGGAAAAGTGTCACTTCATGGTCAATGAAGGGATTGTTTTAGGGCATTGTATTTCTTCAAAAGGTATTAAGGATGATGAGGCCAACGTGGAGGTAATTGAAAAGTTTGTTGGATCAAGGGTGATCAACAATAAGTTCCTTTTGTGTTTTGAAGATGTGCAAAACATTTGAGTTGAAGCAAAACACGTTGGAAAGCTCAGAATTGTGAAGCAAAGACTCTGATGCAGTTAACGTACATCAGTGTTATTTTAACGTACGTAAAAAATTCCTCACGTACGCCAAGAAATAGTCATGTAAGTTAGATAAGGCGTGAGGACAAGCAGAAGCCACTGAAATATTGAAAATGGTGTCTAACGCAAGTAAGGGAAGGATTATGTACGTATGAGTGAAACACACGTACGTTAAGTATTATGCAACGTACATGAATCATAAAGAACCATGATTAACATATGTAAGAATGTCTGAAACGTACGTAAGCTATAAAATTACCCAGATAGCGTACATAAGGAAAGAGTGACGTACGTGAGAGTGGCACAGATATCTGCAACGGCTATAAACAGTCTCCAACGGCTAGTTTCTCAACACCAATGGTCAAATGGCTTGGAAAAGCTATAAATACATCAAGGAATGGCAGAAAAACGTGGATGATCATATGCTTTCAAGGCTAAAATATTTTTATCATTCCATCACCCCCAAAACACCAAAATCAAGTTAGAGAGAAAATCAAGAGCATTGTGTCAACACATGTACTTTAGCATAGAGCTTTCATTTTCTGTAAACACTTTGAGAGTGGGGAAAGGTTGGTTATGAACCTATGGAAAACAACATTGTAATGGCCTTAGAGGAATGAGCCATAATCAACCTTGTTGGTTTTAGAGGTATGAGCCGTAATCAACCTTGTTGGCTTTAGAGGTATGAGCCGTAATCAACCTTGTTGGCCTTAGAGGGGTGAGCCGTAATCAACCTTGTTGGCCTTAGAGGTTTGAACCGTAATCAACCTTTGTGTAAAGGCTTTGTTGGATTGAGCCGTAATCAATCTCTATTTTAGTGGAAAGCCTAAATGAGACTTAGGTAGTGGACGTAGGCATTGTTGGCCGAACCACTATAAAAATCTTGGTGTTGTTTTTCTTGCCTCACTCCAACTCGCTTTCACTCTCCAAACTTAATCAAGGCATCCCCGAGAAAATTCTCCAACAAGTGGTATCAAAGAGGGTCTCCGTTCTAGAAGGCTCAACAACCATGGAGCAAAGATCCTACACCCTTGGAGATGCCAACATTGGTACTATCTTTTCAACTCTCTCAACTCTTCTCATTTTTATTGATATTGTTTTGTTTTAAATAGGGGGAGAAAATAAGTTTTAAAAATTATGCACTAACTTTTTTTAATAGGGGGAGAAATGATATTTGCAAAATATTTCAAATAATGTGCAAATTGTTTTCAAAGAAGGGGAGAAAAGCAAATTTTAAAAATTTTCATAAATTATTTTTGATAGGGGGAGTGATTATTTTTTTATATGATCAGACATTGAATAATCCTAACATATTGACAAGAATGAAATCCTTGATCAAATTTGTTGCCTTGATGTAAACGCTTAAATTCTTCAAAGTTTAGACATAATCAAAAAGGGGGAGATTGTTGCATCAAGGGTGATCAACATTAAATTCCTTTTTTATGTTTTGATGATGTGCAAAATATTTGAGATAGAGTGGAACACGCTGGAAGGCTTAGAGTTGCGAAACAAAGCAACAACGTACGTTAAAATAAAGCTGAAGTACGTTATCTGGAAAACATCGTGATCAACGTACGTTGGATAAAGCCACAACGTACGTTGTGGACAACAACGTACATAGAGAATCTGCAACGTACGTAGACATGGAGCTGAATGCAAACAGAGGCTATTGGATCTTTAATAATATGCGTCATACATGCACAACATACGTAGTGAAAGCACAACGTACGCAGAGGATATTCAATGTACGTCATCTGGAGATGTAGCTATGATCAAAGTACGTCACGTATTACCAATGTATGTGAGTTGTAAAGATACCCAGATAACGTACGTAAGAAAAGCTTGACGTACGTGAGAATGGTACAGAAGGCTATAACGGCTATAAACAGTCTCCAATGGCTAGTTTCTCAACACCAACGGTCAAATGGCTTGGAAAAGCTATAAATACATCAAGGAAGAGCAGAAAAACGTGGATGATCATATGCTTTCAAGACTAAAATGTTTTTATCATTCCATCACCCCCAAAACACCAAAATCAAGCTAGAGAGAAAAACAAGAGCATTGTGTCAACACATGTACTCTAGCATAGAGCTTTCATTTTCTGTAAACACTTTGAGAGTGGGGAAAGGTTGGTTATGAACATATGGAAAACAACATTGTAATGACCTTAGAGGTTTGAGCCATAATCAACCTTAATAGCCTTAGAGGTTTGAGCCGTAATCAACCTTGTTGGCCTTAGAGGTATGAGCCGTAATTAACCTTATTGGCGTTAGAGGTATAAGCCGTAATCAACCTTGTTGGCTTTAGAGGTATGAGCCGCAATCAACCTTGTTGGCCTTAGAGGGGTGAGCCGTAATCAATCTTGTTGGCTTTAGAAGTTTGAGCCGCAATCAACCTTGGTGTAAAGGCTTTGTTTGATTGAGCCGTAGTCAATCTCCGTTTTAGTGGAAAGCCTAAGTGAGACTTAGGTAGTGGACGTAGGCATGGTTGGCCGAATCACTATAAAAATCTTGGTGTTGTTTTTCTTGCCTCACTCCAACTCACTTCCGCTCTCCAAACTTAACCAAGGCATCCCCAGAAAAATTATCCAACACTAATAATGTTAAATATCTCTGTTCAGAGACACCATTCTATTGAGGTTTTCCTAGTAGAGTAAGTTGTGAGACTATCCCACACTCATTAAGATGATAGTCAAACTCTTGGTTTAAATATTTGCCACCTCAATCTGATCGAAGAGCTTTAATATTTTTTCTAAGTTGATTTTGTACTTCATTCTTAAATAATTTGAACTTTTCAAATGATTCTGACTTATGTTTCATAAGATAGATATAGTCACATCTATTGAAATCATAGATAAAAGTGATGAAGTACTGAAAACCTCCTATGACAATTGAATTTATTGGTCCACAAACATCTATATGTATAAGGCTCATGATGTATGCTAAAATTTCATAGTGAATCAAGCAAGGATATATTTATTTTAATCCTTTAAATCATTCTTTTTTGTGACATTTGTGGGATGATTTAATTGGGAGAAAAATGAGTGCAAAAGAGTGCAAAATGGAAAGGCTTCAAATCATCTCATGAAAGCATGAAGAAAATGAAGAAAACAAGAAAAGAAGGAGTGTCATCGCCGTGATGGCCAACCCTCACTACCGTGACAAGTGAAGAGGGTGAAGAAACACTTCCAGAGAAGTGTCATGGCAGTAAGGGAGATTTGTCATAATCACGGCCTCCCCCTCACGACTGTGACACAAAGAGAATTTGACACTCCTTTTTGGGCAGAGATGTGTCACAGCCATGACACCATTTGTCACGACTGTGACACGCTGCAGATGAGGAGAGAGAATGTGACAAAAAAGGCACAACTTAGAGGACCAAAGCACACTTCAAAGGCATTTTTTGGGAGGACTTTGCTAGGGTTTATAGGGGACCTCAAGGACTATAAATAGGCCTTTTACACATCATTTTGGGGATCTTTGGACACTTGCACATTAAATCAAAGAATCATTCTCTTTCAAATTCCAAGAAGGATTCAAGGCAATTGAAAAGGGAAGGGGGAGGAGAAGGAGATAGTTTAAAGAGGCTTTCATCATCTATTGAGACAACCTTTATTCTTCCTCTTTATTTCTCTTTTCTTTGTTTAGAATCATGTTTAGGTTTTATTTTTATTGCTTTTTGTTTAGTGTTTTAAATATGCTAGCTTAGATTTTGTGTTAGGATTTAGAGATGTGAACCTTGGATTTATGTTGCTTTAATGGATGATTAATTTTATGGGTATTGTATTTTTATTGTGCTTTAATTTCTAAATCTATGGTTGGTGTTGATTGTATGACTTGTTATTGATTGAATGATGTTGTGATTGATAACCATAACATTGTTTTTAGCAAGCCAAAGTGATGAATCGAAAGAAAAAGCTTGGGTTAGGTCACATGCATATAACTTGTATGGTTTTAGGATAAAAATATACCTATGCCTACAAGGTGTTCGATAAAATTCCTCAAGGACCCTAATGGGCCTAACTCAACTAGGTGAGGCCAGAAGGACCACCCTCTTAGGAGGTATAGGCGCAACTGAGTGACCTCGAGAGAGGCCTTGGGTTAGTATTATAGAGAGAACACTCACACCCATTTGTTAAAACCCAATTTTATTCATTAAGCAACTAGATCCTTGGTTTTATCTCAAAAGCCCTAACATTTTCTTTTCATTGGTTACTTGTATTTAATTTATTGCTTGTCTTTATTTTCAAAAATCTGAAAATCAACAATTGGATGTTTTTACATGTTTTTATTTTATTTCTCGACCACAATTATAACTGTTTCCTTGGATTCGATAATTCTAGAGATACTCCCAAGGTAAAACTACGACGATCCTTGTTCACTCGCAAGGTATCATTAGCCTAATAAATCATTAGCCCTTTCAGCATGTCTAGTGAAAGGAGCATTAGTCATTTTGCCTAACAAACAAGATTCACATGTTTCAAATGATTCTAAATCAAATGAATCAAGAAGTCTATCCTTATGGAGGTTTGAAATGGGTTTCTCATTCATATGGCCTAAACGACAATTCCAAAAGTAGGTTGGATTCAAATCTTGGATTTAAATATCTTAGTATCGATGTTATAGATGGGCTTGGATTATTCCAAGTTTAGAACACAGAGACCATTAGACAATTGGGCAAAGCCATAAAACATGTCTCCATGGTAGATGGAGAAATTATTATTCTTAATAATAAAATGGAATCCATCCAAATCTAAACAAGAAATAAAAATAATGTTTCTACTCACAGCAGATACATAATAACAATTATTTAACTCTATAACAAGTCCACTAGGCAAAGCTAAATCATAAGTTCATATGGCTAATGCAGCAACTTGTTGCCCATTTCCAACTCGTAGGTCCATTTTGCCTTTAGCCAATGATCTACTTCTTTTTAAACCTTGCACATTCACGCAAATGTGAGATCCATATCCAATATCTAATACCTTTGAAGCATAAGGAGATAGATTGACTTCTATAACAAAAATACCTGAAGTAGTAGCCTTGCTATGGTTCTTCTTCAGATCTTTAAAGTAAAGTTTGCAATTCGTCTTTCAATGACCTGGCTCATTGCAGAAAAAGCAAACTTCCTCCTTAGGTGTTTTGGGCTTCTTGGTCTTGGGCTTGGCTTTGGGCTTAGACTGTCCCTTGCCCTTACCCTTACATTTACCCTTCTTTTTAAAGCCCTTTTCCTTTTGAACCATGAGTACGGATTTGTTTTCTGAATGTTCTTTTCAGCATTCTTCAATATTCCATGTAATTCAGCAACAGTTTCTCCATTGAATGCATATTGTAGTTCATGACAAACTGGTCCTAACTCTCGGATAAAGAACCTAAAATTAGGTTAATAGCCAACTCTTGACTACTTTCAACACCAAGTTTTTTGAGGTGATCTATGTAAACCTTTCATCTTTAGCATATGAGCACTTACTGAAGTGCCTAGAGTCATCTTGCAAGTATTCAATGCCTTATTGGTTGCAAATCTTTCTTGACGTGCTTGTTCTTGGAATATTTCCTTGAGATGTGTCATCATTTCAAATGCTTGCTGAGTTCATGGTGGTAAGCATAACACATGTTACATCCACTGAATCATTCAAATGCTTTTGATAAGCATCCTTTTCAGCTCTTGGGGCATTGTTTACAGGCTCATTAAGGATTTCTTATTCTAGGACGTAAAGCTTCCTTTCTTGTTTGAGGACAATCCTCAGATTTCGAGACCAATCAAGGAAGTTAGTCCCACTGAGATTTTCCTTCTAAAGAACAGATCGCAGATAAAAGTTTGAAGTGTTTTGTGTTTGATGCCATTTGTCTACATACAAAAACATGCAAAATATTTAATAAATGAGGTCTTAAAAGTCCCATTATTTTAATCAAATTAGTATCCCTCTAATCAATTTGAAAACAATCTTATAGTTTCTTAGTGGGTCAAGATCCATATTTCATTTAATTTTAAGCTTGGTTTTGGCACAACATTTAAAAGCAAGTTATTTAGGTCTTCCAATTATATCACATATATTTCTTGAATTTTATGGGATTTTGACATCTCATGTCCCGATATATGAAATCACATCTTATGCCCATTGGCCCAAAACCGTTTTGATAGCGTAGTTAAGTCAAACCATATTCAAACTCATGGATATCACCATTACCCATCTCTTGTCTTCCTAAGATGGTCTAATACACCCTGCTTTGGCAAAACCTATATTTTGACTATTGAAGTATTGACAAGTGTTCAATTATGGAAAGCATTTTATGACTTAATATTAAAGTGAGGGATTTCGTTATTTAGACATAACAAATTCATTCGATAATATGTATATCATTCACCACATACATGCATCACACACAAGTGTATATATAAATTAAAGCATAATAGAAACGTGACATGACGTGGACCATAAACCTAAGTGATCTCCATAAGCCAATATGGATATCAAATACTTAACCTTTAAGTACTCCTCATCTTCGTGAGCTTCACTTCATGATGACAAACGAGCCTCCATTCTTCATTACAAGTAAATAATATTCCTATGCTATTATATTCTAAAGTATTGAATTAAAAGACATACGTGTCATGTCATAAAGCCCAAAATAAAAATTACATAGTACAATCCCATAATATAACCTACCAATCACATTGAACATTCATCTAAGGTCATGCCATGCACCATGCAAAAGTCAATAAATACATATAGCACATAATCACATTATGAACATATAATAAATTTCGGTGTTGAACAATATAATTAATTATAAGGCGCTATGTAGAGGTAGAACGGCGGTCCAAACAATTTACTTAGCTCTTTGAATGAGTTGTTGCCTTAAAATTCCTTGGATGCTAATCATATTAAATGTGTTTTACCCTTTTAAGTCACATTAAAAATACCATTCAAACTCAAATAAAACTCATAACATTCAGATTACGAGTCCTAATCATATTGGAACACATTAATAATTGCAATCCAAATTATGAGATAGTGTGTTTAATCATTAATGACTATGAACAAAATAATCAAATATTCAAACAATTATCGAATAATCAAAAATTAAGAACATTTACCACAATAATCATATTATCACGTTCATATTAGATATTAATCTGAATATATCAAAATATTATATCTCATATAACAGATCATAAACATGATTTCAAATATATCATACACACATAATAAGAAATCAATATTATCGAAATTGCAAGTGGCCCTGATACCAATGTTGGAATCTGTGACACCATACATGCAGCGAAAATAAAATTTTTTGTCAACAAATTCCACCAAGGATCCAAACAATTCGGTAAAACCGACTAAGGAGGATGTGTGTACCTTGTTAATCAGAAACAAGATGAGATGTCGTTGGATATGAGTCATAGATGCTGCAAGGAGCGAACGTCCTCTTCTGGTATCCACACGAATCGAACTGCAAAGTGTGCTAGCATCGAATTTTGAAGACAATGTCAAATAATACCTTGCTATATTTTTCTCTCTTTTAAAGTGACATGGACGGCAATCAAGTAGTAAATAGGGTGTCATATGATGCCTATTTATAGGCTTCAATAAACTCTAGTTCTAGTCGTACAAGGAAATCCAATTATTGCCTACAATAATTCCTTTATCCTAGTCTAACAAGAATAGACTGCTTCAACAGTTATTCATTATTAATAAATAAATTTTGGCCCTATTTTATTTCATAAATAAAATATATATTTGACCCTTTTTATTTATTTCATAAATAAATATTAATTACCTTGTTGACCAATTCAAATTCCCTCTTAGTTGACTAAGTCAAAGAAACCCTTTCTTTTGTTGACTAAGTCAAATAAACTACTCTGATTAGGCCAAACGAATTTTAATTTGTTTTAAAACCATTATAAAGCAAATTATTTCATCATACATTTTAAAACAACTAACTAATTAATTGTATTTAAAATGTTCGCATAAAATAATAGCAAGATACATCATAAAATATATGAGACAGTTCGTTCTAGTGTATGACCTTGTAGGTCCGTTCAATATTGGCAGTAGGCCCAAAATACCATTTAGACCCACAAGTCATAAGTGGGTTCTAGCAAGTCATTATGACTACCCAACATGAGTGAATTCGATGACTCGACAAAACCTAATGCACAGTTCGATATTTAGTCATTTTGTCACGCGATATCTCGATTAAGCATAAAGCATGGATAATGTCATCTTTATAAAGCTTAATAAAAAATTTATTGATTCTCAAGTAGACTGACCAAGAAAAATGATATTGATAACTCCTATCAATTTCATTTAAGTATGACCATGCATTTCTTCAATCTTATTTATTAAGTGGCCAAGAGATATATCAATCGTATAAGAGCAGGACAAATTCCTTCACTGTCACTCACATTCCTCCATATGATTTACTCTATGTCCAATTATAACTTGTATTATCATCCTGTTACGGACGATGTTGAACTATATCAAAACACAAAGCTCCTCATGTAGGAATCCATGGTGAAATCATGTCAAATGACTCAAATATTACCACTGCAATAAGAAACACTAATGACATATTCTATGTAGTATTTTTTATAGCGGGTCAGTCCAATAACATGTTCCCAACATGTATCTATGTTCTAAGTGACATCACATATCCATGATCAATAAAACATGATCATCTCCCAAAGTGCATAGTATTCTTGTCTCATTATCATTCCCATGATAATGAACGACCATAGACAATTTAGAATAATATTTTTTTATCTTAAGATTTTACTATAAAGTCACACACTTAATGACATAAGACATAATAAACTATTAATAGATACTTTTATCAAGTTATCGCATTACAAAATAACAAGATAATCTATATGCCGAAAAGAAATGCCTCATATTTATTGAATAATAATATCAATAACAATGTGCACATGATTGAGCTAGGGCATATCACTAACATCACGACCGTGAGAACTGTCACGGTCATGACACTTTGACTCTCACAGCCGTGACAAATCTCTGCCTCCATGCTCCCTTTTTTTTCGCTTGTCACATCCATGAGAATTGGTCATCGCGGCTGTGACAGTTCTTCCTTCCTTGTTTGCTTAATTTACTGCAAGATTTATCATGTTTACTCGGGAGCTTTCCATTTTACATCCCTTTTGCACCTTTTTAACTCATTTTTCTCCAAATTATCTCATCCTACAAATAACACAAACATCATATTAAATTCAGTATAAAAGCATAATTTGTTGAACGAAAACATATGAATTCTTGCTTGATTTAACATGTAAATATAACATATATCATGTCACGGCGATGACACTTTTCTGTTCGATAGAGGGTCCGGAAATCCTCGTTGTCGCGGCCGTGAGAGTGGCTATGGCACTTCTTTTTCTTTAATAAATCTTCGATTTCTTCATTCTTTCATGGGTTCACTTGGGGCCTTTCCACTTTGAATCTCTTTTGCACCTTTTCTACTTGTTTTTCTCCAATTTCCTTTATCCTACAAACATCACACAAATCGCATAAATTTCATAATAATAATTTGATTTATAGGATGCAAATAGGTATGTTCTTGCTTGATTAATCATGCAAATTTAGCATACATCAATTATACCTTGCGCACACAATTTTTGTGTGACAATATTGTTTCTTAGTAAAAAATTGAGTTTCAGTAAGAGGTATATATATACCCCCTTTGCACCCTTTGCCTCGTCATTCTCACTTCAAACACACCCAAACACTTCAGAACTCTCTCTCAAACCTCCCTTCCTCTTCTCTTGCTCTCTTCCCAAATCCTTCAAGTTTTTGAGGTAAGATCATCTTCCTTACTCACTTTTGTGTTCTTCCATGTTGCATAATCATCTAGAACACACATGCATGACTAATTGAACACGCATCCATTTGAAACCTTATTATCAAACACTCATTCTTACTGACTTTTTTTTTATAGAAACTCATGTAGAGAAGTGATCTAGGACAGGTATGCATGCTAATGAACTAGTATATGCATGCATAAAAAGAATGTGGTCTTGCATGTTGAATGTGATGTTGAGGTTGGACGAATTTGATGAGTTGGCTACTTATCTAGGTGATTTTGGGTAGAATGAGTGATGTAATTAGTGGAATTAGTAAGAAATGTAAACATTGATGTGTTTTTGGACTGCTTTCATAGGTTTAGGCTTGCTTTGAAAGATGAAGTTGATAATTTTGATGACATTTTGTGTAGTATGTTGATGGTTTATGTGTTAGAATGTGATCTGCAGTGATTTGGGTGCTTTAGAGTCAGTTTGTATGCTTCTGTCTTTGTTGGAGTAAATGTAAGGGTGTTTTTGATAAAATTGTCTCTCATGGACTGAAATTTAAAATTCTTATAATTTGAGGTATAAAATGTAATTTAAGGTAATTGGAGGACTAAGAGATAATTTTTGGAAACTTGTGGGACTGATTTATAAGATGTCTAGAACTTAGGGACTAAGTTGTAATTTGTCTAATCATTAGGGACTGTAAATGTTATTTTATGACACTTATTTATTGAGAGAATGAGTTAAATACTCGATTGAAATAGGATTTTAGATGCCATTGGGGTTTGGGGACTAGTATCCGCATTCCATGCATTTTCGTATTGCCACAATTACCATGCTTGATTTCGATGCATACATGATTTCAGCTTTGTGTGATTGTTGAGGTGACCAACCATCCACCAGCGGTGTGTGACTGGATCCTTTGGTTCGACATCCAGGTGAGTTGGATGTCATAATAAACACATAGATTATGTTTTTAGAAATCATATTGTTTTTGACGTGCTGGACCTTGCATGTAATTCAGACTAATTAAAAGATTGGTAAATCCTAAAATATGATTATGTGAAACGGACAATGAATCTATATTAAGAGGAAATTGGGTAGTGACTAATTAAGAGATAGGATAAGTTATGATTAATTAAGATCACTTGAGATATGATTAAATATAATATACGTAATTATCCGAATGATATACATGTTCGTCTGTAAAGCAAGATAATGTATGACAAAGATATGGGTGAATATAATATATATAATTATTTATCTATTATGTATGACTGCATGATAAGAGATTCTGTTAAATTATTATGGCTTGGGACACTTTGCTACATAAAACCATAGTCTTTGGTATACCACTTATAACACTATGTACATACATACACATATACATACATACATGCAAATATATATTTGCATGTGCATATATATATGTGTGTGTGTGTGTAGACGACATAAAACGATTATGATCAGCCATCCGAATTCCCTTCTCCACTATAATGGTATTACTCGACTTAGAATCCATATATTTTAGAAAGATATTTGCATATCAGGTTTGTTTGATCAGAATGAAATAATAGACATACCTGAAGGTATCTTTGGAGGTCTTTGATGTAGTCAACAGCTAAATCCACCATATCT
>CAODLS010643675.1:0-10495 GCA_948243855.1 Flueggea neowawraea | reverse complement strand
CTTTGACCGATAATCTGCTGTCGGGTTCGTTACTGCTTCCCTTGAAGTCAAGTGTCCATTTCTCAAATGTACAGCTGAGGAAATCATAGTATCCTCCATGAACATGTAGCAATTCTTTCCTCACTTTCTCTTCAATCCAGGAATATGTAAGCAAGTTTTGCAGCGAAAGGTTAATTGATTCCTGTGATACAATAAGTACAATTGATGAAAAGTTTCTGTTTCTACGTCGAATTATGATTGTTTATACAGTTGAAGATTTGTAGTTTTCTACCTTCTCACATTGTTTGCATTGAGAATGAAGGCTGAGATGAGTTGCTGAAGCTTTAGCTCTTAACTTGGCAGCTTCAGCATTACCAACCCACTTCTCTACTAAGCTGAAATAAAAAACACAAGACAATGAACTGCTATGAGAAATTTTGATGAAAAAACTGCAATGCAAACTTCAGTGAAAGATGTGATCAATAATTTTCACCAAATATGAGAGTGAAAATGGATGTCAGCTACTAGACCTTAAGTTTTTGCTGTCTTTCATGTTCATAAGAGCTTCAATTCCTGCACAGCAACTATGGCCAATAACAAATATGTTTTCAACCTGGAGGCAAGTACTTGGTTCTTAAAATTAAAATCAATAAAAGAAATCATTAAGATCTAAGCAAAGTTGTGAATGAAATGATTGAGACAACATAAATTTTCCAAATTTTGATTCATTTATAAGGAGGAAGGTTTGGACATTCATCGGCATAAAAGAACACTTACTTCGAGAGTATTTACAGCAAATTCGAAAGCAGCGTTAGTTTCTGTAGGTCCATTCTGCAGAAAGAATATGAAATGAGGTCATCTCAAGAGTCTGGTAGGCACTTATTCAATCAAAAGCATAACAGTAGAGTTTGATACCTGAAGCGGAGGAACAAAATTTGCAACATTACGAACCATGAAAGCTTCTCCAGGATGAAATCCAAGAATGTTAGAGGGACAGACCCGAGAATCAACACAAGCAATCACCATAAACTGTCAAAGTTGCAGGTTTGCAAAGAAATATGTAAATGTCTAAAACCAACTTCATAGCATATCAAAAATCGACAGCAGGAATACGTGTTATCACCTTTGGTGATTGAGCTTCGGCAAGATTTTAAAAATGCTCTGCTTATCTCCTGTTTGAACACAACAGTCACTTGAAACACAACGAGCTACCGAGTTTTCCAAAAGCGATAGAATTATTCTTATGTTTGGTTACTCACAGATATTTGTGCTTCTTGAAACTCAGAAACCTCTGTTTCATCTGCCCAAATAAGTCTATCTCACTGTCAGTTTTGGACATGTTTTCCACTTTTGCATTTTCAAATTCTTGAGCAACTCCTAGAGAACTTATCGGAGCATCCAATCTCAAAACTGGGTTCTCCCTATAGACGCCAAACAAGCGATTGAACTCCATAGTGTACGTATATAAAAAGTCGCATGACACACGTCTGAAATATCAATTCAGTGACAAAAACATTGATTTAAATTTTAAATTTAGCTATTTGCATTCTTTTATCAGTTTAGTGACATGCAATGCTGGCAACAGACCTTCTGAATTGAATCAGGGACAAAAAAAATTGTACTTGAATCGTTGCACGACAAAAAGAAACAAATTTGCAGCAAAAGAGAAGGTGAGAACACGATAAATTACAAGGTTTTGTGAGCTTATTTGGTTATTGTCGAGTTTCAAGCATGAATATGAGCTGTCAGAAGTTAAAATTAGAAATTACAGAGAGTATTGATGAGAGATAAAAGAATGGCAGATTAGACAATATTCAATGCAGAACACAAAAATTGAGATACTTGAGCTGATGATTGAAGTTGCCAAATGCAGGCTACCGTGAACAACAAATGCAAAAAATAAATACAAAGAACCTCGATTGTATCTTCTTGTGAAACTTCATCAATCAGGCTTAACTCCATCTACACCAAAATAAATTAAATTGAAATGCAATTTAAAGTTAACTTACTGGAGTAAAGATATTATGCCCGACCGAGTAGCACCAGTAGCGTTTGCTAGTCTTTCCTTCAACACAAGCACCGTAAAAATGATCCCAGGTTTACAACAAACTAAATGATTCAATAGATTCTATGATAATTCTCGTCAATTCGGCAATTAGGAAAGTAGAATGGTCAGAGAGAACTTAAACCCACTCTGTATCTCCTTTCAACTAAGCAATAAGAATTCTTGTTACTTCATGGCGCACTTCTTTGATATACTTTCTTACTACCAAATAAAGCCTAAATAAGCAAACGATAAGGATGAAGGAACTCACCGTGCTTGATCTAGCCCAATTTCTGAAAGAACTTGTGGAGGAATTGATGACACCAGAAAAGGGTGAATTCTGAAATGGGTCCTTTTTGACTGAATTTTGCCTCACACCAACCATGCCAGTAACTACTGCACGAGTTTTTGAACCTGCAAAATAAACCAAACGAATTATGCGATGAAGAACGTCAATGTTTTAACTCAAGCTTCTGTTACAGTGATTGATGCTCACGAATTTGCAAGGCCATGGTGATTCTGTCACTCTTCGATTCTATGCGTACAGATACAGTGTTGCCCTTTTGTTTGGGTTTGGCAGTTTATAGCTCAACCGAACATTAATCATTTCACAGTTATTCTGTCATGGAGTGTGTCTTCGGAAAGTACCAAAAGGCAAGGTTTTCAAATGAATCTTACATAATATTCCGCAAATATTGGATAACAATACAACGTTCGCAATTGGATAAGGATTCCTCGTGCGTGTGGCTTCAGCTTGGTTACTTCATATCCACGACACCAACTTCACCCAAGCAACCCAACCCAGTTCTTTCATGAAGTAAAACCATCCTCACGACTCTCAAGTGATTGCAACTAATGCTAATGAAGGTGGTCCCAACACAAGACTTCAATTATTTAAGTAATCAAATTAAAACCCAAAATCATTGATGTTCTAATGAATTATGACCAGATAGAAATGTGGATAAATCGTGAAATAAAAATAATCGTAGTCAATATTTACTTACCAACTGAACTACACCTTATGGTTAAGTTACAATGTGGATAAATCGAATCTAATTATTTGGTACGCAACTTAAAGAAACTTGAAATTAAAAGCCTATCATGCATCTATGGCAAGTGACAATGACAAAATAGTGAATTTCTTTGCAATTTAACCCCTTTTTTTGGATATCTTTTTTGAAAGACAAAATTACCCTCACTGAACCAAGCCGAAAACCCAACCCCGATTATTACTACAGACCATATGGCCCATACCAGAACCAGAGGTTCGATTCTCCACTAGATCCTTCAAAGCACTTTCCAGAACCTCAACATCCTCCTCTCCTCCACTCCCATTGGCCCATTCCATAACCACTACATTCCTGGTCCGCCCGCCAACAGTCATCATCTCGGCCCGAACCGTTCTTGCCCGAACCGATCGGATCGCATGTGACAGTTCCCGGTTCAACCCCGGTCTATCCTCGCAACACACACTCACTCTCACCATTTTCGTTTCTCTTTCACCGCCGCGGCAGTAGCTCGTCAACTTTGCCTCGTCGGATTCTCCCGGAAACGGCTCGGGTTCTATGGCTTCTGCAGCTCGCGCCTTCAGCTCCTTCACTTGTTGCACCACTTCTCCCAGCAGCGACGCCTTATCAGTCTGTGGATGAATAAATTAGTTAATTAATTAAAAAATAATAGTCCGATCAATCAAATTGAAAAATAAAATTACGAGAATGTCCTTGGACGGACCTTGGTGGTGCCGGGGAGGAGGGAGCGGAGAGTGGAGAGGTGGGAGTTGATTCGCTGTCTGCGTCTCCGCTCGGCTTCTTTGTGGCTCTTGCAAGCGTTCGTTGATTTGGATGATGAGGTCAGCGTGGAATCTCCACCGTCCATCACGTTGACCATGCTCTGATGTTGTTGGTGAAGGGCGTAGTAGCCTTGAAAAGGAAGCATCTCGGTTTTTATCACAGAGAAGAGAAAATCTGGGAAGTGGGAGATTTAACGTTGTGGAAGGTGAAAATGAGATTGCTCTGAGCGGAAAATACGAGGTCGTTTTGAGGGATGAAGTGCGGAGAGAGAGATCGTATTATTAATTACGAGAAGAATGAAGATGGAGGGGAAATGAGGAGTGAAGAGAAGAGCAAGTGAAATGAGGAGTTGAACTGATTGGGGGTCTATACAACGTCCCATAATGTGACCAATCATAAAGTGTCCAGTTTCAAACCAACTTTGACTTCGAAATTAACGAATTCAATGTGAAACAAACACTGTCTTAACCGACCGTTAATGAAAACTGGTTCATTTTTTCATAAGTCATTGTTCGCACTCGTCAGAATCGAAATTTTGATTTTTTAGTGTGGTAGATGACTAGTCAATGCTGACGAGTTATAAGGACTAATGGTTAATCTGAAGCTGGGATTATTTCAATCTCATTCAATATGTGAATGTGAAACTGCTGAACATTGTAGAAATGCATTATTTTTACTAGATGAGAGGGATCTGAGTAGACCAAAACAAGTGGCAGCGGAAGATATAACAAGAGTCGCCGGAAATGATGAATGGATTGCTCACTCATTACCCACTTACCATTACTAATCAATATAGTGGAGAGAAGGGCTAATTCCACATCACAGATTAGATTAGTAGTGTAGGGGTTGGAATAAGCGAAACGTGGCACAATCAGTACCATTGCCCACCACATAATAAAATACCTTACCTTAGTGTGTAAAAAGGTTCCCACGGCGGCGCCGACAGCTTTACAAGGAAAAACCCATTGTAAAAGCGACAGAAGCGATCACGAACCCGACAAACCCTCTTTGTTGTTCTAGGAACAATAGTATCATTTGGTTTCACTTTTGAAACCACATCAGATATCTCTCTCTTTTCTTGTGTATGTATGCATTCTCCCTCTGCATGACTGAGCCAACACCTGCGCAAGCTAATAATAGTGTTCACGCAACGTGGTTCCTTGCTTGTGTAGACATTTTTTGTACCCTTCGTCCTCCTCCGCTGTGTCCTTCACCATTATTTTGGACTTCTTGACCACTTTTTCAACACTTACTTAAATAATTGATCTGTATATAAAAATGAAAAAGAAAAAGATGTTGGATCTTCAATCCAACGTTCGGGTTGTGTATTAATAATTATGTATTATAGACTGTATATAAAATTAAGGGTAATTAAAAATAATCTAATAAAATTTAATTAATCAAGGATTTGATGTATCTAATAGAGTGTGAATTTTTAATGCGTAGAGAACAAAGTAATTTTTAATTTTATGATAAACAAAATTAGAAATATGAAGAGATAATATTAGAGTTTGTTTTCTCTATAAATATGTGATTATGGTCTCCAGATTAGATGTTTCATTCTTTTCTTTCTGACATGCTATCATCAGAGAGAAAATATAAAAAAAATAAAGAGTTCTCTAAAAAAAATGTATTGACCTAAAAAGTCAATCGCACAATTTGAAAAAAAAAGTTCAAATCATGTGATTAGTCTTCTAGATCAATACATTTTCTTTTAAAGAACTCTTTAATTTTTTCTACGTTTTCTCTCTAGGATGTTGGAAAGAAAAAAATGGAATATCTAACCTAGAGACCATAACCACATATTTATAGAGATAACAAACCCTAATGTTATATCTTCGTATTTCTAATTTTATCTATTATAAAATTAAAAATTACTTTGTTCTCTACTCATTAAAAATTCACACCCTATAAAATACATCAAATCCCATATTAATTAAATTTTATTAGATCATTTTTAATTACCATAATCACATATTTATAGAGATAACAAACTCTAATATTATAATAGATTTAAGTACATTTTTGTATATTTTATTTACTGTTTTTTAATAATTTAATATGAAAATGTGATTTAGAATTTATAGGTGATGAGTTTTCATCAAAGGTTATGTGCCCTAACAAAAGACGCAAGCATATTATTATTGTTGATATTATTTTAGACCTTTTGACCACTCGTACACCTGTTTACTATTTGACGTATTCTAAAATATATCAAAGGGAAACATGGGGTGGGGACAGAATGGTAAAAGAGCGCACGTGAGTATGTTGAGGGGACCCCACTACAAGAGGTCTGAAGAGCTAAAACAGTAGAAAGTGAGATCAACATCTGAAGGGGTTGGACAGACGTAACCCCAGACATATAGTAATTTGGTTTGAATAAAAATATAATATAATTTTTTTTACATTTCATTTTTTCTTATTATTATACCATAAATTTGTACTCAAATATAATTCTTTGCACATATTCATTCAACAAAATATATTTTATCATTTAATAAAATTAAGTATTTAGCATTTCACGACTCTCATCTAGCGTACAAAATAAGACCTAATTAAAGTGGTTTTTAATCTCTGTTTTGGCATTTTGTTCTCTATTTATGCTAAAATTGGGACCAGATGGAGTTCCTCTTAGACAGAATGGTTGATTGTGATAATAAATTACAAGTGACGGTCGTACCAAAATTTTGAAATTGTAATCAACTATGTTTGTTTAGGCATGTTAAAATTGCATTATATTATTTAAGCATATTTTAAAATCTATAAAGGATATACAATCTTCCTACTTTTTTTCAATTATGTAGTCCCTCAAAATTAATAGTAATATGCAATCTATTAATCGACCCCTCAATTTATCGTAACCAAACACCACATAATAAAATATAAATTTTGAATATATCACAATAATGCTTAATACATCAGATCTCTCCCAATTTGTTTTTTTTTCTTTATTACCATCTGAATTTTTTTCAAATAAAAGAATTACATTCATGGGTAATCGAAAAGTATTTTTCAAGAACTTAACAAATAAATTTAAAAAAAAATACATTAAACTAGTTTAGGTTGGTTGCTATGTATTAAGCCCACAAATAATTCAGTAAGACGTAGGTCCATTCATCCCAGACTTTAAAATGAGGAAATTACGCTATTTGGTAATTTCCGATACTCATTCCGCACGGTTTGGTTATTCTTAGGCCGGTTGTAACTGGGATGCAGACGCGCCCCGGTACGCAGAAGGACGGGCTAGATGCATGACATTTCTTTTTTAAAAAAAATAATAAAATTTGACCGTTTGATCGTTTTGATCAAACAGTCAGATTTACTTCAACAATAATATTACCGTTGAGGGCTGAAAAATTACTATTTTGGTCCTTAACGGTTAGTTTTACCTATTTTCTTATAAATACCCTCATAAACACATTTTTTTCTATCATTTTTTCACTTCAAACAGTCATTTCTCTCCCCCAAACTCTCTCACCTCTTAAAATTTCTCTCTATACTTTCAAATTACTCTCACTCCAATTTTCCCCCCAAAATTATATATCACAACAATGAAAATACTCAATCATCCTAACAAAATAACCCATCAAATTTTGTCAACTATCAATATTCTCAAAATAATCCATCAAATTTTTCCTCTTTCACTAATTATCAATTCAATCTCAACGTTTCATTTTTTCCATTTCCATATCAACCCGCACTTTTCAATTTTGGTAATTTATAAAATTTTACGTCCAATCCTTTTTCCAAAATAATCATTTTTCACAAAATAATCCTTTTGCTAATTTTTATTTTAATGTAATATTTTTATTTTAAGGAATTATTTTTATTTGAATGAACTATTTTTATTTTAATGAATTTGGGGTAGAAAGTATTAAATAAAGTAGTAGATAAAAGTTAGAGGATTAAAATAAAATTATGTTTAGTGAAAAGCCGAGTAGGCTCCCCGCGGAACTCTTAAAGTAGCTCCTGGGTTACGGATGAAAAAACTGAGTGATTAAAAACTTCATACTTTAATAAAATAACAATAAAAATGTTGAGCAGACGTCTTATAAGACGACTTCAGAGACCGTGAGTTACGAGTATTCTTATTATAAACGCATTTCCATACGTTCTGACGTTTCTTTTTCACAGGACGAATTTTTGAATAGACGACATTTTGCTCCGTGTTTTTTTCCGACCTTTTACACTCCACGATGTCGTTTTACAGTTTTGTAGCCTGTTGATTTGATTTTTGGCAATGGTAATAATTACTTTTCTATTCCTTTTTCACTTTTTTTCTACTTTTCTGCCACACGGTGTCGTTTTACGATTTTGTTGCGTGTTGATTTGATTTTTAGCAATGGTAATAATTACTTTTTCAATTTTTATCTTTTTTTCCAATTATCAATCTAAAAGGAAATTTTTTTAATTTTAATTTTTTTTTGTCAAAATATTCTTTTTCTGTCTCAATTTTGTTTATATATTTTTGATTTCTACTTATATAATATTTTAATGTTATTTTTTTGTTGTTGATATGTTGTCTAAATATTATTTATATATTATTTATACAATAAACAAGTTATAAACAAGTCATCAAGAACTCTTAAACATGTTATAAAATATACTAAACATATATATATTAAGTGTAAATTAATAATTAATAAGTTTGGTTAAAGTTATAATGTATGTTTCAAATTGATCATAGATAAGTTTGCAGTCTCAAACAAATTTTAAATACGTTATAAATAAAGTTTAAACAAGTTATAAATAAATTTTAAGCACTTTTTAAAGAAGTCTCAAAAGAATTATAAACAAGTTTTAAACAAGTGATGATCAACAATATATATGTTGTTAATATCTTTTTTATATGTTGTGTAAATGTGCTTTATATATTGTTTATTTCTACTTATATGTTGTTTGAATGTTATTTTTAGTTGTTGATATGTTGTCTAAATGTTGTTTACATGTTGCTAATACATTGTTCATATGTTGTTTAAACATTATTTATACAACAAAAAAAGTTATAAACAAGTCATTAACAACTCTTAAACATATTGTAACATATATTGAACATATATATATTAAGTGTGAATTAATTATAAATAAGTTTGGTTGACAATGGATAATATAAATAAGTTTTCAACACATCTTAAACAAGTTTTCAACATGTTATAATGTATGTTTCAAATTGATCATAGATAAGTTTGCAGTCTTAAACAAATTACAAACATGTTTTAAACATGTTATAAACAAAATTTAAACAAGTTATAAACAAATTTAAAACATGTTATAAACAAGTCTCAAACTCAAAGGAATTATAAACAAGATTTAAACAAGTGATGAACTACAACATATACGTTGTTGATATCTTTTTTATATGTTGTTGAAATATTGTTTAGATATTGTTGATTTTTGTTTATATATCGCTTGAATGTTGTTTTTGTTTTGTGACAACAACGGGGCAATCGCACAGACCAAGAAGCCCTGGTCACACCAGAAGTCCAAACACATACTCAGGAGGTTCCATCTCATTCGAGAGATCATCGATAGAAGAGATGTGAAGATATGCAAAGTATCGGGTCAAGACAATGTAACAGATCTTCTGACCAAGCAGTTACCTAAAGATAGACATCAGCGTCATGTTAGGTCTTTTGGTCTTAGGATCATGCCTGATTGGGACTAGTGCTAGTGGGAGATTGTTAGAGTAAACCCTAACCCCAATATATATATATGTGTGTGTGTGTGTGTGTGTGTGTATGTGGCATTTTTCATCTTGTTTCTTATTTTTGTACGTATTTAATTGGATGAAATATCTGTGGATAGTGGTTCTGATTAAGTTATCAAATATGATTTGGATAGTAAAACCTTAATCCGTAAAAGAACACTATTCTAAATATCCCTAGTCAATCATTGTCATAGGAATGTCAATGAATGAATACTAGTATGTACCTTTTGAGATGATCCTGTTTTACGGATCATAGGATATGAGATATTGATCAGAGTAAATAGATACATGTTAGTGAACAGTGTATTTGGATTGATCCATTCACGAGAATACTACATGGTAGCATGTCATAAGTATTTCTCGTGTAACGCTTAGACTCGAACCCTTCGACCTAAAATCATTATGGATTCTTAGGTGATTTGTAGTATACTTTGACATACGCCTAACGTGGTCGTAACTGGTTGACTAGTATGGGTATGGTTGGGTATGCCACCAGTCACGTTGAGAAACATGAGTGAAGTGAAGGAATTGTCACTCTCGTAAAGAGAGAAGATATCACGGGCTACTTGATAAGTGAGACTGAGTAGTGCATGGCCATACCCAAATAGGATGATAAGAGTTATCATCTATTTGAATTAGTCAGTATCACTAAAAAAACAAGGAAATGATTTAGCGCTATATAAGGATGATTTTCCATGCCTTATGCTAATAATGATATCGAGAGGCAATGGGTTGTATAAGATTGCAACAGATCTTGTTAATGCGTATTGACATTTGCTCAATTTGGGTAATCATAATGTCTTACTAGATACCGCTTATGATTTATGGGCTCTGGGCCCATTGCCAACATTGAACGGACCTAAAAGATCGCAGACAATAAAACTGGTTACAGAAAAGAAAAAAAAATGCATCTTTCTTAATATGCCACTTATTTATGTAGATAAGATAAGTTAGGTCTTGTAATTTACAGGACAC
>CAODLS010643662.1:0-14872 GCA_948243855.1 Flueggea neowawraea | reverse complement strand
GAACAAACTTGCTGCCTTTCTACAAAACTGCTTCAGATACTCTTCACCCATCTCAAGCAAACTAGTTGAGTCCATAAAGTCATCATCATCATCAGTGTCCATAGCATCATCATCAAATCCATTAAAAAGCTTCTCAGCTTTACTACTTGACCCCATAATATTATCCTTCACATCAGCATCCTAAGACAACCCCATTTTTCGATTCCAAAATCTGGCAAGAAAAAAAGATGTGAGATTTTATTTAAAAAAATCCCAACAGAAAAGAAAGCAGCCTTTACATTGATAACAAGTTTCCACTCTTTTCTTAATTAAAATCGAAAAAAGAAAACACCTTTCAATGCAGTAGATGCATTTTAAAACCTTTCATGCATGTTATGAAACCAGAAAAGCAACCCAAAATTGTCATATTACAGAACAAAAAAAGTAAAACTCCACCATAAACAAATGGCCTCACACAGATGAAAAGTGGGTTAGGAGGGCTTAGGAGCTCTATTAACCACAATGTGTGTGAAATTTTAGTGGTTTTGTGTTGCGTGTCGGCGGGAGAGAACCACGAAGCTGGTCTCTGACTGTGGAATTGGAGGGGTTTGTGAGGATGATCAAAAAAGACCCTCTCTTTGGGTACTGCAAGCACCTCGGAGTGGGAGCTGGGAGTATCAGTATGAAATGACAATCATGCCCTCGTTTGTGGTGCGTAAGTGTGACCATGTCCATGTCTATGCTTTTTGGAAATCACAAATTTTTTCCCAGGAGTTTTTGGTAATTACAAAATATGGACATTGAACTATTGGAGTAACAACAGGTAATAATTTGTGTAATTTGTTATTTGGTCCAAGAATAATTTGTAATTCGAATTTTTGCAACCTCTTGTTGTTTTATTTTGGCCGAGTCTAGCACAAAGCAGAAATGTTTTGTCAATTGAAATGTATTATATTTCACAAATTAAAAAATAATTTATTAAAAGTGTAATTGTTATTTATATTTGTTGTAGAACATGTATTCGACGATCGCGTGTCAATTCTATCCACATTTTGTATTTTAAAATAGAAATTGTGTCAATCTCTCTATCATTCTCAAACTAACTCAAAATTCATCAAGGCACGAACCTGTCCAAGGAAAAAAGTTCGAACACTAAAAAGGAACCTTTTCGAAAGCAACCAAGGAGTTTTAGGCATCAAATGATATTGATGATATTTGCATAAAGATGGCTAATTCATCAATCATTATGCCATCCAGAATCATAATTATTCACTAGCTACAATTTGTTCTCCATCAATGGGCAAGAATGATCATATCTAACAATATTCTTTGATAACCTCAGTGACAAAGGTTCACAAATATATCATCAATCAAGCCGGCGTAGCAAATACTCTACTTCAACAAGCTTGGTGAGAGGCATCACCCATTCTTCAAACAGTCTTGGCAATATGGAAGGATCAAACTTGTAGTTTCCATCGGTTTCACTGTTGTCAGTGATCGTAACTTCTTGTCCAAACACCATTGCTTTCTTCTCCACCCTCTTCTTCACTGCTTCTTCAACGGCCTTAAATGTCAATAAATCCATAAGGGCATCTCTATCCTGACAAGACCAAGATACTGGTCTGTTAATTTTGTTTTTCAAGAAATATTCAATAGATATACAAACAGGCAATGTTCAGACAAAAAGTTGCTGTTAAGAAAAAGATCTGCTGCATCCGATTGATTCTTTAGTTGATCATTAAAAGTACAAATGAACAAGAAAGTGGGAAACATGTTCGGAAACTAAATCTTTATATGGCACTGCTCTTTCATTTTGCATACTAAAATCAACTCAACTCATGGTTGCTAATAACGATACCTGAGCACGAATTGCAGGTTCATATTCCTGAGGAGACTCCTGGAATTTTACCTCAGCTACAAATTTTCCATAATGAATTCTTCTGGAAAGTGCCTGCGGAAAGTAGTTGCAGCTTTCATAATCAACACTATTACACATTTAAACTAATGATTTAGTTGAGGGTTTTCAGAATTTAGTCTTTTGTGAAAAAGAGTTGTCAGGATTTTACTACAGATGCCTGTGATCTTTTCAAATTGTAATAGTCAATTAGCTTACAAGCAACTTACCTGCAAACAATTCAAATCGCTAGCAGCAGTTGTTGCATAGTAACCATCATCACCATGAACAATAAACAATGGAAGCAGTTTGTTGAAGTACATGTCCCATACGTGCTTGTTTATGTTAATGGAAGATCCTGCAGGATGCAAAACCTGTGATTGCCGTTAGACAAACCGACATAAAGCAGTCTTTAACCTTAAAACATGACAGAAAAAGCAGCCATGATTTAGAAGCAAGTTATTACCTGAGAATGATTGCCATTTGACACCAATGGCTTTGGTAGATTCTCTGGAAAGAAAGCATTCTCTTCTGGGTTCTCAAATCTCCCGGCCTAGAACACAATCATCATTAGACATTACATGCCATTTCACAGTTCACGTTTTGAATCATCGATAAAAGTTAAAAGTTCTGAAACTACCACTAGTGGTTTCAAAAACAACAATAAACAAAAAAAAAGCAAAAAAAGAAAAAAGAGGGAAAAAAAAGAAAACAAAACAAAACAAAATAACAGACAAGTGCTAAAGCTGACAGTCAACAGAGAATAATGTCGACATCCAGTTGGCCATCGCTACATAATCAAAATTATGTAGTAGGAGAATCAATCAAAAAGCAATAACAGAAACATTCCCTGTAAAAAATAAGGCAACCACAAAGAAATTCATGTCATACTTGCCTTGGCTTGAAGGGCTTCTGCTTCCTTGACAATGAATTGAGCCAAAGAACCATGAAACCCAGGAACCAAATTCAAGGATTGATCATACAGTGGAAGATTCATAGGAAACCTTGCTCTTTCTATAAGACTGAAAACAATTGTATCTTCTTGTCTTATCAAAAACTTCCTCACTGATTCAAGATCGAAAACACCATCTTTGCCAGAAATAGAGTTGCCATTATCTGCCATTGTCATGAGTCTATCTGCAGATATCAGAACAAGAACCAAGAAGTAATGCATTGACATGAAAAACACCATGTGGATTTACTAAATAAAACTTTGCTGTTTTGTTCAGAGATAAATAGAAAATGGAAAAAAAGGAAGAAAAATTTGATCTAAGAAAACTCATCATAGCAGCACACATACTCTTGTTGGAGCTTAAATAGGAAATGAAAGGACTTTCCAAATTAGGTTCCTAACAATGTGAACAGAGAGAAACAGGGGATATCAAGAACATTCAAACCCACCTGCAATATGAACCAAACTTCCTAAAACTCAAAACTTTTTGATGAATCTTCCAGCAATGAAACAGGAAGTTAAGAAATTCTGAGGAGTGGAAGACTTTCAAATGGTCTTTAGATAAATGAAAAATGAAGATGCTGTTTGTGTCAGGTTGTGGCTTTTAAGGTACTTAAATAAAAGAAAGGGAAAAAGAGAAGGGGTGGGTGCGTAGTGTGCAAGTAGTGACGTTGCTGTGTGAGCTAAGGAAACGCTACGCGGAATTTAGGCGGAAAGATGTAAACGGAGGAAAATTACAAGGGTTAAATCCTTATATCTCTCTGGAGTATTGAAATCTGTTATTTAGTCTTTAACATTTTAAAAATCTCCTCTTTACCTTTAAAGTTTCTTAGAACGTTTAACCGTTAATCCATGTTTGTTAAATGTAATAGATTTTGACAAAAATTCTATTTTAGTCCTCTTCTCCTCCCTTAATCATTTCTTAAGACACTTTTTTTTTTACACACAAAATTATACCAATTTTACTAATTAAGAGATTGGAGGATTCAACCCAATACTAAATGAAAAATATTAACAAAAAATTTATAAAATTGTCTTATGAAAAAATTTACATTGTGCCTAAATTTAATTAATTTGTTACCAAAATTATTATTAAAAAATATTTTTTTCTAAAATGAAATTTTTCTTTCATTGAATTTATAAAAGTCTCTTATTAAAGAACTCTACATTTGTAACTAAAACTAATTAATTTGTGACTAAAATTATTATTCCCTCTGTCTCGTTTTAATAGGTGCACTTTTTATTTTAAGTGTTTAAACAAATAAACACATTTTTTATTTTGAGTGTTTAACAAAATAGGCACATTTTTTTTATTTAAGGTACTTAAATAAAATAAAGGGAAACGGAGAGGGGGTGGGTGCGTAGTGTGCAAGTAGTGATGTTGCTTAGTGAGCTAAGGAAACGCTACGCGGAAAGATGTAAACGGAGGAAAATTACAATCATAAAACGGACTAATAATATTTTTTTGTCAGGTTAGGAGATGTCCCCGTGAATTTTAACTATAGGCGGCATTTTTAAGTTACTATCACGTTCAGACTAATCTCTAATAGAGTAATAATATAATTATTAATAGATGACAATGGCAGTATATATAACTCATTATTCATAATAATTTGTAATTTTCCGAGCCTGACTCCTATGCCTCTCGGCCCGAGCAAAGTTGACTAGTGGTCGGCTAGCAAACTTTATTTTATAATTGAACTCCTTTACATTGACCCAATATCATTGTTATTGGCTTTATTTTATAACTTGACTTGTGCTGCAATTTTGGGATCTTGATTCTTATAACAATCATAGAACAATTATATCTTCCCCTTAATCTTTGGCTTCCTGCTCTAAATTCTCAAGTATAAGTATAAGAGCAACTCCAACCAAGCTCTATATTTAGAGTAAAACTTTAAATATAAAGACAAATCATCTCCAACCAAGCTCCATTTGTTGCTGCAAATATGGAGTTGATACAGTACTACCAACTCTATTCTCCTTTTTTTTTTAAAAAAAAAATCAACCATGCATTTATTTATAATGTTTTGGCAATTGTATTTCATATATTTTTGTTTTATAGTATCCACTTTTCAATATATAAACACATTATTACAAAATTAATAATTTAAATATAATATTAATTAATTGATAAAAACAAAATATATTAAAAAATAAATGCACAGAAATTAGTACAAGTGAATACACTAATTATTTTTTTTTATTATAAATGCACATAAAAACATAGTAGACTAAAACATAGATTAATATGATACGACTTAATTTTTTTATTAATATATATATATATATATATAATAAAATGTCAATTCATAATCCTATCAAATAACAAAATTTATTTTGTTGAATAAATAATTAAAAAAAATAATTTTGTAATTAGTTTGTTAAAAAATAATGATAGAAAATGTGATTTGGAAGAAATATTCAAAGAATATTTTTTTAGAGTTAAAAATAGAGTTGTTTGTTAGATACACTTTTACCGTAAATGTTGTATATTTGAAGAAAGTTGCTATAAAAATAGAGTTATGAATTAGAGATAGCCTAAATATAGGTTTTTGACCAGTGTAAATGTAAGAGCAGAAAAAATAGCATGACTTTTTAAGCATAAATTTTACTTAGTAGTTTATTAAAAAAATCTACACTAAACAAAAACTCCCACATTCTTACTTTGTTGTGCCAAAAACACAAAAATGATCATAATTGCTCTAATGCTTCCAATTACGAGTAACAGCACCATAATTAGACGAATTTGGGCAGTTTTAGCTAGCTCTCAAAATGAAAAAGGGGATATTTACACTGAGATATCTCTTAAACTAATTGCAGATAAAGACAAGACAAAAACCTCTTACACTTTAAGAGAAAAGGAGAATATTATTTACGTGCAAAGACATTAATAGCCGATTGTCAATTTTCCTTAATTGTGGAGATTAAATAGGTACATTGGATTATGAAATCGCCTTAAATTATGGAGATATGATATTGACACATTACGACATCTTATCTCCATAATTTAATGAGAAAGATTGCAACATGAATGAGGAGATCAAAAAATGTACTACTATTAGATAAAAAATCTAATTAAATTAAACCATAAACTAATATTAAATGTAATCTTAAAGGATAATATTAGAAACTAAATGGAAGACTCCATCGAAGACCCATGTAATAATTATATGGAAAATAATAAAACAATATCCGGAAAATAACATGTTAGTATTATTAATTTCAAAAAAAAATATATTGCATGTGATTGGAGTATGTTTTTGTGAAAAAAATTACAAGTATTATTAACAAAATATTAATATACTGACTTGATTTTATTAATTTATTATACATGTTAATATTTTATACATACGACTGGAATATGTTATACACTAATAGATACAAGTAATATTGGTTGGATAAATATTGACATATTATCTCGGTTATTATTAAAATATTATAAATTGAATATTACAATATTGCATTGTAATATTATAGTTACATTTTATTGGATAATTTTTTTCCTACATAGTTGTAGGAGCTCCTGCAATCTTATTTATTAAAATGCAACATATAAACTACTACATATTGATTTTTAATAATAAAAAAAATCTAAAAACTCAATCACATACAAATTAATGTTTAACAAAAATGACAAGTAATATACAGTGTATATTTCATTATTATTAATAAAATAAAGTCGTTTATTTATATTTCTTATGTTTGAGTTGAGTGAATGTTTCATTTATTTTAATTATAGTAAATACACATTTTGGAACTACATGGGTCGACAATTTAAAGAAGCATAATAATCGGAAATTTGAAATACAATAGAAACAAAAATGAAAGAAACAGTTTGGGCGAGATTTTATGGGTGAAATATTTGGCAAGATATTGCATTCTGTTTAATATTGGAAATAGTTTGATAAAACCTACTTTTGTGAAAATATTTTACAAAAAGTGCAAGAGACCTAAAACCTTGTTTTTCAGTGTAATTAAATTCAATAATTAGATGTCCTTGATTTATAATCAAGCGGAGCATCCCAAATGTTGATACCCTATCTACCATAGATGAGTTCACACATCAATTTGCAAATTCAATAATTGGAAGTTTGGTGTAATTTCCACAATAAAAAACTACAGCTAATGTCCCAATTCATCCTTGCACATCAGAGAAATGAAAGAAACCATTTTGACCAATCACATGATTTGGGGTTAGACGTGTAGGTGCACAACTAATTAGCTTTCAAGACTAACAAATCATTCCGTTGGCAGTTGGCACATTGCAATAACACAATCTCTACCTTCCATTTAATAAAAGATATGACACTAGGCTAAAGTCTCTGCTTTGTTTTGTTTTGGTCTTGTTTTTGTCTCTGATGTTAAAGACGGTAGGTTGTGTTTCTTTGAGTTTTTTGTTATAACAATCGTATTCCTCGCCACAAGTGAGGGTATATTAATAAAATTTGCGCGACACCGTCATTTTTTCAAAAAAAAAATAAAAGAGATGACACTCACCACAAAAATCTTCCGGCCTATACTATAAGACATAAATCAATCCTCAAGGCCTCAAGGGCAATCATTACATACATGGTCATGACTTTGTGATTCCACACTGCAATCAAATTTCACTAAAAAATTCTCAAATTGACTTTCAAGATCATGCAAGTTTATTTGATAAACAAAATCAACCGCCATTACAAGCGACACTTGATACAGTTTTTTAGAGAGCATTCATATTTCTTCTTTTTTCGTAGCCATCAATTTGCGTATTGGTTTGTCATTTACCATTGCACAATATATATCTACATCAAAAGCAAGCTTATCAATCGACAAACACACCACACAATAACAAAAAACAATGCTAAAATGGCACGATTAGCATACCATTTGATGTACATGTCCTCCTCAACGACTGATACAAGAGTTTCGACCGCGCTGGGAAGTGACCCGCGTAGATTCTGCTACATGCCGTGATATAAGCCTTGAGGTTTCTTTCCACTAAGAGACCTCAAACTCTTTCTCAAGAAGCTTGCGCTTCAGATATTCCAAACCGGCTTCTAGTTCTCGTATCTGTTCTTATTGTCTTGATTCAAGTAGTTCATGCAACCTTCTCTCCAGTTCGTATGGAGAAACCCTGCATTGCAAATCCATGCATTCAAATTCAGGATCAATTGCAGGGTCGATTACTTCTCCAGAACTTGCAGCATAAGCAGTCTCCTCTATACGCACCTGCCATTCCCATTTTCCATTAGTGAGTTCTCCCAATTAAGAATATGCAACATCTTGACAGAAAGACAAGCAGAAAAAGAAAACGTGCATAAAAATTAAAAACCATCACAAGAAATATTCAAATCAATAGAAGAATCTATATTTGTTACTTAAAGTATGGCATTCCATATTGGCTTAGTATGTGGGCACACTTGTATTCTTTCGTTAAGGTGCTATTTAGAATCAAGTTTTTATTTTTTGACGAGTCATTTAGAATGAATTTAAGCCCAGATTTAAGATGGTATCAAATCCACCCTAGTTCAATATTGAACAATTCAATTTTTTACTAGTAAAATAACAGATACGCAATTTATTGTATGCTGTCTAACCAATATATTCTCGTCCCGATCTGTTCTAGTCCACGAAATTGTTTATGAAGCGCTCCAAATCATATATATGCACCTATATTATCCGTAGCAGCACAATTACAAGTAACAATTAACGGAAAGCAGAACATGGTGAATAAATACCTTAATCGACAGTCTCCGCCACGAGTGATTCAACAGCTTCTACCCATCCAACTGCGCTTGCAGACGTTCCAGCTCGGATTGAAGCTCCGCCTCCAGCCTATCCATTCCTTCCACACACTCTTCTTCTCCGTTAAACTCGTCATATTTCAAAGACTCATCCGACAATGTAACCGTCGATGAGTCCTGCAAAACGTAAGACGACGCAGTAACAGTCCGTGGAGAAGTTTGAACTTCATTTTCGTCAGAGAGTCTCTTTCTTTTGTAATTCCTCTTTAGTGCTTTGAAGAAGCGTCTCCATCTGTGTCCTCAATTCCGCCATCTTGTTGAGTTCGTTTCTGCTCGCCGCGACGACATATAGTAGACCACATCCTACTCCAATGTTGAAACCTGCAATTATATGTTCAAACACAAATTAGTTTTACATTTAATATAATTATGTTTTTTCAATTTTTCAAGTCGAATTACAATCATTCAATCAGCTAATTTAAACTAATCAACTGTCAATTCAATGTCGAAACCTAAATTTGTTTTCAAATTCAATTTAATTTTTGTAACCCTCAGTCCAAACTAATTAAACAGCGAAGACACAAATGAGACGCACCGTTTTGAGCAGCCGAATCGACGGAACCCTGGCCGTTGATTGCTTGCACATCCTTGACCGTCCGATCATCGAACTCCCTCTCTTTCTCTCTTTTCGCAACTCGCTTCGTCCTATCCCACCTCAACGCAGACAGCAACCGAGAAACAATCCGGTTCGGCGAGGAGCAGTGAACGGTGCTATAGCTGCGCTGCTCCGTGGAACCGTCCATGAAGCGGACGGACTCTGGACGACTGGAATCGCCGTGGTGGAGGCCGTCTTGGTCGGCGGCTAAGATGTCGGAGATGCGGATAGGGCGGTTATAAAGGGAAGGAAGAGAGGAGAAGGAGGAAGGGGATTTGAAAATGGAGGCGGCGGTGTTAGTGGTGGTCATGAGGATCGCTTGAGCAGAGACAGAGGGAATTGAATGCAATGAAGGGTGCGACAGTCGAAGTGATGCGTTTTGAGGGTTTTGGAGGGAAAGTTTTGAAACGCTTTGGGAACTGGAAAGTGATTTTGATGGATCATTGATTTATATTTATAGTAGTAATCTGCGTTTTAACTTGCTAATTATTGATGTAATTATGATTACTGTTGATCTCTATACATCTTTAGCACTAATTCAACGCCTTGTGCCGCTATTACACAAATGGTAAAATGGTATTTATTTGACTTCTATAGTCAAAAATGAAAAATAGATTGAAAAAGTTCCTGAATAATCGTTAATTAAATTTTATTATATTATTTTCATCCATAAAAACAAACTAAATTTCTATAAAAAAATAAAATAAAAAGAAACTAAATCCACCAAAAAATTGTGGTTACATTCGACTTTCGAACATGTCCAACAATGCTCTTTATTTCACTTAGATGACAATTTCTAACCCGATAACATGATTTATAAGTACACTATTATCAAACGACACGAATGACATAAATTTAATTTTTATAATATTTATATTATATATAATGATCAGTGATATGTAAATGGTATGACACTATTACGACACGCCTAACACGAATTGTCACCCCTAATTTTACTTCTACTAAATTCGCCTAATTTAATTCGAAATTTAAATTCATAATAACAATACTAATTATTTTTAATATCATATCATATATATTATAATGTTTTAGATAATAAGTAAGTTGAAGAATTATTTATGTGTATGCTTTTATTATTAAGAAATGATATTTCCTTATTTAGAAGGATTTTGTTAGAATTGTTATTTAATTTGCATATAAATAATCTTCTGATGTTTTGATATTTAAATTCTTCGTGGCTAACTAAACATTCGAACCATCTTTCCTTCAAGACTAATGTACATTAACATCTCAAGGCCTCGTTTTTCGTTCTCCTAGAAACTTAGTCAATATGAATAAACAAATGATGTGAGGACCAAAATTTCAGGTTCAAAATACATTATCGAATGATATATGTTGTGATCTCAATCAGCTTTTGATATTTAACAATAAAATTTCAGCTTTTGATGTTTAGAATACAACTGTTAGTTAAGATCATATATATTAAAAAAATTTAAACTTTTAAAATATGAAACCCAAAATTAAGTCCGTACTATGCACAAACATTCGAACTAGTATTTAAAGTATACGTATGTATTGTTGTTGTCTGTAACCAAATTTAAAATTTAAGTATACCCCTTCAATTTTTAATATATTTTAAATTGATTTCATAGAAAAGAAATAAAAAATCAAATTTCAGTTTAAATCATACTAATGATATATTTATATGTCGTGTATTGGAAGAAAATGATGAATTTGTGGGCGGCATTTAATTATTTTATGATTTTAATATGCACTTTTTTGGCAGTGCGACAATATGGAGAATTTATCATTTCAGTGGAGCGCCTAGTGACATCAGAGCGATAGAGCTTGAAAATTATATTAATTCACCTTTTCTTTCAATTTGTTCATGGATTTTTAAAAAATTAATTATTATTGGTGGTGCTTGTTTTATTGCAGATCGCAAAAAACAAATTACATAGTAAAAATATAAAGAAAATAACAAGTTTTTTTAAAACTAAATATACATGAATACTGAATGTACTTATAGCATATTGAGCAAACAAATACCACCATTTAATTAAGATGGTCCAAAACGGCATCAGAAAATAAAGAAACTAACAAGAAAGAAACTTATTTTTATTTCAACCCTTTTGGATTTATTTGTTATAGCTTAACGGGACATATATATTCAATAATATTTGCTTTCAATTGTAATTTAAGATTTTTTAATAGTTATTTAATAACAAAAAAAACTGATTTTTTTTAGGAAATCGGACAATTAAGCTCATTAATTAAGCTGATCATTAAGAGTGTATTTGTATGATCCATAAAGGATAACTCAATTGGTGAACAAGCAGTGATTTGTACATTAAATTTTTAGTTTAAACCTCACAAACAATAACTATAAAAAAAAAGAGTGTAATTGTATGGTTAGGAAATTGAGTATTGAGCTCCAATGAGTTTGTTGGCTAGGAACACGAGTCTCTTAAGCGGAGACATATGCAGAAATGGCTTAAAAATGCCATCCTTAACTATATTCTATTTAAATTATCCTCTTTCATCTCAAAACCTCTCACACACCCTATAATACTTCAAAATGCACCATAAACACTTTCCTCCATCGCCCTTCACTTCTATCCATTTACCCCCTCCCTCTTAACCCCCCAAAAAACTTTAACTTTATCATTCATTCCACATCCTCGATCGTTGACTCTAAACATTGAATATGAGCCCTTAAAAGCACCTAGGGCAATGGGCATGCCCATGTATATAACAGCTCAACTACTTTCAATTAGGTTTCAAACGTTAGCATAACACTTTGTTTATATTGCAAGACCATCTCGAAGATTCTCAACATTAAGAAAGCATCCTGAAGATCTACGTAATATGTAAAATGTCTCTCCACCTTAAAAGTGTTCGACAAGAGCTAGAGAAAATTACTGGTAGGTATCTTAACATCAAAGAAGCATAGTTTGTTTGGCATTAAACCCGCTGAATTGGTGAATCAAACTCCGGAAAATGTTCTCTTGGAATATGAAATGGAGGCATAGCATGCTAGTAACCGCCCTTTTTAAGTATGTTTGTATTTTGTAATGGAAAGAAAAAGGCAATTTTTTGGTTAAAAACCGCTCATTGCATGCTGCCCAAGTGACGGATAGTATCACCACAATCACCTTTTTTTGCCCTGATGGTGATTAGAATGTCCATTGTCCAAGAATGGTTCTCCGAAAATTCTCATTTCTCAAAATAGGGCCATTAAAGCTCTCATCGCCGATAGGGTTAGGCCTACCCCAAAAAATGAGGCCTGTCGGCGGAGTTTTGATTATCCAAAGGCCAAAACTATTATTTTTTATTTTATCAAAAAATATTTTTAAAATAAAATACAGTAAGTATATATATTTAAAATGCTAATATGATTAGAGTATGTTTCATAAGGTTTAGGTATATAGATTTATATTGTTTTAAATTTGAATGCGAATGGTCACTAAACTGAATATGTCTCTTCAAATTCTTCAAATATGGAGAACGTGAGATCAAGTTGTTCTTAAGAGATTCGTTGACACTCAAATTATGTATAATTCGACAGAGGTTTTGGTGTATTTTGGATAGTAAAAATGTATATTCGAATGTTACAAAAACTCTTATTTATAGAGGAGTTTTAGGATATTGATGAAGTTTATTCAATGTCAAACATTAAGTTGATGTGTTATTCAACATCTAGTATCTCCTCATATATCCAGTATTTTATTTGATGCTTCTGTTTTAGATACACAGTTAATAAAATGCTCTTTAGAGAAAGAGGTATAGAATACGAGGCTTTTTTTAGCTACACCTTTGATAAAATACTCTTTAGACAAAGAGGACTAGAACATGAGGTTTTTTGTAGTGGATCTTTCTCAATGCATCACACCGCATTTAACGAACAAAATGGACGGTATATTGACAATGTGTTAGATTTAATAAAAATCCAAAATTTAAGAAATTACAGGTAATTTTCAAAGGAATCACCTAAATTTAATACAAATCCCAAAGTTAATATATTTTTATTAATTAACTCAAACTTTTTTTTTTTGATAAATCATCTTATTTGTCCTCACTAGAAATCAAAATCTCGAATTTTTGAAATTAGAATCGACTCTAATATCAATGAGTTACAATCTATTGGGTTAATTAACTCAAATATATACAGAGTGTTTTAAATTGTTTGATGAAATTTTTGTGAAGTCAAATGCTTTTGGTTGATTGTTGTTTCAGAAACAATGGAGTATCATTCTTCTGTTGCCAAAGAAACCATCAAGTATCATGCAGCTTGCAACAATTATAGTAGTCGAAATGTGGCCAAAATCTTATTACGTATTGAAGTTAACATAATCCAAACATTAATAAAATATAAATCTTTTGACAAAAAAAGAAGAAATAATAAAAAAATCCAGCAAGGAATTTATGCTTATCCTGTCGATTTTGTTAGGGGCAGACACGTGCCTATGACCGAACAAATCTTCTTTTTGGACACACCGAGTCGCAACAAAATGGACCACACCAACCTTAGAAGTTAGAACATACATAGTCACATCATTATCGCCATCAACTGCAACGTTACATGCATTTACGCAAACACCATTCGGACACAACAATAAACAACATAGACAGACCTTAGATCCTCTCTCTCTCTCTCTCTCTCTCCATTAACAAACTCCACCATTACCAAATCTCTGTCTCTCCCAAAAGAATAAAAAAAAACCTTGTCAAGAATATTTCTACTCTGCCTGTTGTCTCTAACTGTCCCTCCAAACTGGTGTTGATTGAAAGCAAAGTTTGGGTTCTCTTTATTTTTCTTTTTTTTTTGAGTCAGAAACACATTGAAAGGTGTCAATGTGAAGAGACCCACATAAGGGGTTTTCTTAAAGGCCCAGCAAAATCCTTGCTTTCTGAAGCTGCACCACTCTCTTCATCATTGGGAGGGTTCGTGTGATTTGTGTATATGAGCTGATTATTGGGTAGGCATTGTTTCCTGGTGCAATGTGGGTGCTATTGTTGGGTTTATAGCTCTTCTCGGTGGCGACTCTGTTGGATCTTGAAACCGTATGCACTGTTTAGGAAGTTTTTCTACCGGAAACCTCCTGATGGGCTTCTTGAGATCTCTGAGAGGGTTTATGGTATGTTTTAAGAGCATTTTCGCAGGTTGTTTTTGGTTTTATTGTTTAATTTCTCCTTTTTTTTGTGGGTTTCTCTATTGCCATTTGTTTTAAAAGTTGTTAGGTTTAGCTTTGTAATTGTGATTAGTGACTTTGGTGTTGATGGCTAAGAATGAAATGTTCTCAATGGTCATAGTGGAGCTGGAAATTGTGAAAGACTGAGTTTATGCTTTTCTTTATTGGTTTGAAGCTTCTGTTAACCAAGTAGTGAGTAGCTCTGTTTATTACGTGAATTTTTATACCTGAGTTGTTCTACAAGAGATGCTGGGTATTGTTTCTAGTTGTACATTGAGGCTCAAACTCTGCAATTAAAGGCAGGAGGCATGCTAGGTTTGCTTGTAAACATTTTTCTGTTACCCATATTTGATAGAATATTTTGTCGTGTTGTCTAGAAACTTATATTTACCGACTAGTCTTGCTTGCTCATTGCCAGAATTTTTCCTTTCATTGTTGTTTTGCGAGTGATGTTAGGTTTAGCTAATTTCAAAATTATTGATGCTGTTGACTCTGTAGTCTTTGATTGCT